>OOIL02000889.1:2380420-2393502 GCA_900332095.2 Cuscuta campestris | reverse complement strand
TGGTTGAGAAAGGAGCTATGGAAATCACTGATGCAATTTTCTCAGGCCCATACAGAAACTAAACCTTGGGCTGTTGTGGGGGACTTCAACTGTAGTCTCTATTCACATGAAAAGCTCGGTGGATTGCCCTTATCAGTAACTGCCAGCTGGGACTTTCAACAATGTATTACAAACTGTGCCTTACTGGAAGTTTCTACCTATGGTAACTCCTTTACTTGGTGGAATGGTAGAAGAGGTACTCATTCTATTTGGAAACGCTTGGACAGGCTGTTGGTGAATCAAGCATGGGCAGACAGTTTTAAAACTACTGTTCAAGTACTATCTTTAACTACTTCTGATCACTCTCCCCTTCAAATCTCTGTTACTTGTGATACTCAAACTAAAAGCCCTAGACAGTTTTCTTTTCTTCATGCATGGACAACTCACCCTAATTTTATTCGTGTTGTTCAAAAAGCCTGGTCTATGGAGGGCTCTGGTCCACCCATGACCCAATTCTCTACCAAACTACTTGCTACCAGAAAAGCTTTGAACATTTGGAATAAAGAGGTCTTTGGAAACATTTTCACTAAACTTGAGGCTTTGGATAAAAAAGTCCAGGAAGCTGAGGAAACATCAGATTGCACCTACTGATGAGAACTTGATGCATTTCAAATCTGTGGATGCTCAATATCTACACCAACTTCACTTGGAAGAACTGTTTTGGAAGCAAAAAGCTCATGTATAGTGGGTTGTGGATGGGGACAGAAATTCTAAATATTTTCATGCCTTAGTGAATGCCAGAAGAAGGAAACGGTATATTCATAAAATCAAAGGCCTAGATGGTAATTGGATTGAGGATCATCAACAAATTTCTACTCAAGCTATTGAGTTCTTCCACCAACTGTTTTCTGAGGAACAAAGGGGGGAGATTGATTACAGCCCTCTCTCACATATTAATCCTTTGGTCTCTGCAAGTGATAATGTACAGTTGGTTGCCACTCCTACTATGTATGAAGTTAAACAAGCAGTTTTTTCTCTTAATCCTAACAGTGCTGCAGGTCCCGATGGTTTTACTGGTTTGTTTTATCAAAAATGCTGGGATATTATACACTTAGATGTGTACTCTATGGTTTGTGCTTTCTTTGCTGGCGACTATATGACTAAGAGCATTGCACATACAGCCATTATACTACTGCCCAAGGTTGAGAGCCCCAATACTTTTGCTGATTTTAGACCTATAAGTCTGTGCAACTTCAGAAGCAAGATTATTTCTAAAGTGCTAGCTTTAAGATTGGCTGGTGTTCTTCCTCATATCATCTCCCCTTCTCAATCTGGTTTCATCCAAGGGAGGTCTATAACTAAAAATATTTTGCTAACTCAAGAACTCTGTCATGGTATGCAACTACAACACAGGGATATTGTTTTGAAACTTGATATGGCTAAGGCTTATGACAGAGTTTCTTGGGCCTTTCTCAACAAAATCCAGAGACAAATGGGTTTTTGTGAACAATGGATTGACATGGTGTTCAGAATGGTCTCCAACATATGGTATACTATTCTTGTCAATGGCGAAAGGGAAGGTTTCTTCACCTCCTCTAGGGGATTGAGGCAGGGTGATCCTTTATCTCCAGGTCTATTTATTATAGCAGCTGAATTTCTCTCCCACCTTCTCACACGCAGAAGTCATAGTAAAGGAATTATCCCATTTACTCAACCTAGAGGCATCCAAACTATTAGTCATCTAGCTTTTGCTGATGATATGATAATTTTCACCTCAGGAAGAAGGAACTCTATCCTCAAAATTGTGGAGGATCTGCATCTCTATGAGCATATTTCGGGCCAATTGGTGAGCACACAAAAAAGTTCCTTTTATATGCATCCTGGGAGCGCTACTGTCACCACTCAAAGAGTGGCTGATCTCATTTCAGTTAAACACCAACCTTTCCCATTCTATTATTTGGGATGTCCAATATATAAAGGCAGGCTAAAAGTGTGCTATTTTAACACACTATTGTGGTAGGGGAGATTATTATCCTATGGTGGTAAACAAGTCCTCATTAAGAGTGTGCTGCAAGCTCTTCCTTCCCATCTCTACTCGACTATTCAACCTCCCAAAACAATTTTGAGTAAAATTGAGCAGAGCTTTTCTAACTTCTTTTGGGGCCAATCTGCTGGGAAAAAGCACTACCATTGGAGCTCATGGGAGCATATGAGCTTTCCTGTTAAAGAAGGAGGTTTGGGCTTTACAAAAATGCAGACCATGGTGGATGCTTGCAGTGCCAAGTTGTGGTGGAATTTTAGAACCGCTGTCACCTTATGGACTCAATTCATGAAAGCCAAATATTGTCAAAGAGTTCACCCTGTTGCTAAGGTGTGGCAACATGGTGAGTCCCACATATGGAAGAGGATGGTCTTCATTCGAAACCTTATTGAACCTTACATATTTTGGAAGATATATGATGGATCCTTGAGCTTCTGGTGGGATAACTGGACAGGTCTTGGAGCTTTAGCTCGTATTACCAACCAGGAGAATGGGAGATTTCTTCTTGCTCCTTTCAAAGAGTATGTGGTGAATAATACTTTAAACTTTGGTCGACTACAAAACCTCATGGATCCAGGTTTCTTTTTCCACTTTAATGTGGATCTGTCAGGGTTGGGGACTAACAAATCTGATAAAGCCATTTGGAAGCCTAGGTCTAATGGCCTCTTTACACTCAAGGCTGCTAAACATTTCTTGGGGTGCAATGGTCAGACTTCCGTACAACTTCAGAAATGTTGGAATACTCGTATTCCTTTCAAGATGTCCTTTTTGTGTTGGAGAGTTTTGCTCAGGAAACTACCTCTGAACTCCATTCTATTAAAGTTTGGTTATAATTTGCCTTCAAAATGCTTATGTTGTGATACTCCCTCTCTTGAAACTACTGAGCATGTTTTTTCACAAAGCAATATAGCTCAATATGTATGGCAATATATCTATGATATATTTGGAATGAATAACATGGCAGCCTCTGTTACTCAACATTTAGACACTTGGTGGGGCCCAAAAATACTCTCTAAGAGACCTACGGTCAGGGCTTATTTGCAGCACTGTATTCCAGTGTTTATACTTTGGGAACTGTGGGTTCACTATGCAGCTTTAAAGTATGGGGAGGGGCAAATTAATGTGGCTCGTGTTATTTTCAAAGTGAGGAAGGGTGCAACAGAGGTGGTTTGTAGGAAATGGCCCTCACTTTTCACTTCCTTTACTGACTGGAAAGCTATTTTTCAACTTAAAGATGTTTTACCCAAACATTTCCATTTTAAAAAAGTCTCTTGGGACCCCCACCCGTGCACACTATCAAACTTAATGTGGCATATTTGCAATCAAACTATAGAAGTGGGGCAGCAGCTGTGATTAGGGATTCTACAGGGACTTTTCTATTTGCACAAAGCATCAGGGGCATGTTCACTAAAATGGAGGCAGCACTTGAGATATTAATTGCTATTATTCCTTGGTGTTTAAATGCTGGTTTACACAGAATTCAATTTGAGGCAGACTTTGAGGAACTGGTGCAGCTTCTTAACCTTGCTGTTCCTCTAATTGCTATGAACAACTTCAGGTTGGCTTTTCTGTTATCTTGTTGTACTTATACAGCACATATCTGTGAGCATGAGGCTAATAGGGTCACAAACTATTTAGTTAAGTTGTGCAATAATCAACTCCATCCAAGTTGGGAGTTCTGTGATATTTTTGATTTACCTACCTACCGTCAAGTGCTATGCCAACATGATATTCAACGCATTCCTAGCTTTGCTGCTTCTACTTTGACTTGATTATGCAGTCCTATCTTTCTGCGGATATGGAGAACTTGGATATTGGGTGCGCTCAATTTCCTTTTCCTATCAGCTAGGGGATAGTGTTTGCTTTCTGTTACGAGGTTTTTTAAACCATTACTGGTTCTACTGGGGCTAAGGAGAAGTTGGATATTATAGGTGCGCTTATAATATCTTTTCCTAGTCTTGGTATGTATGGTTTGTGAAGTGAGGAGTGGTTGACTCGGATGGGTTTGTATTCCTCCCTTTGGAGATGATTACCACTCCTCTTGTGTTGTCATTCTTCTTTCTCATGACCTTTTAATGACACATTACCATGGTGCACTTCTTATCTTGTGACATTGGTAATGCTTTGGTTTCGGTTGTTTGTATGTTTGTTTTGACCGTATGTGGCATTGGTCATGCCGTAGTTTTGGTTTCGTATGTTTAGACCTTATTGTGGCTTTGGTCAAGCCCTAGATTAGTATGTTGGTAGTTAGGACTTTCTTGTGGCTTTGATAAAAAAAAGTTGTTTTTACCAAAAAAAAACAAGCATTTGGCAATAATTAAATGTGCAAACATCAATTGCAATAATTAAATGTGCGATATGAATAATATGTACCCCATAACTTGTAAATATGCGAATGACTGATGTACAAAAAACGTCATAGATTGAGATGTATAATATTGGTATTCCCATATGTGTAGTTGTGAAAAGTGTGCCTACATTACATACCGCAAAGATATACACTATGTTTGGTTCAAGGAATTTGAGAGAGAAAAGAAAAGAAAATGAGAAGGAAGATATTTTTTCTTGTTTGGTTAGAAAGGAAAAAAAAAGAAAAGTGGAATGAAAAGAAAAATAGAAGGCAAGATGTACTAAGGGGAAGGAAAACCAAATTTCTCCCATTTTAGTGAGAAAAATGAGGGAAAACCATTTTCTTTTCTTTTCCTACCAAATTCCTTGAACCAAACATAGTGATAGTGTTCTTCGTTTTCATTTTGGTCTTAGCATTTTTGTTATATTGTATGGCATGTTAGTTGTTTTTTCCCTCCTTTAAAATGTTTTCCAAAAACCCTTCAAAACTATTTTTGAGTCAGTTGCAAAATAACATTGTCACTGTGAGAACTATTCGAAAAGTTCTGATATTATTCGAATAGTTGTGGACTTTCTTTTTTGATTCACAGTGAACTATTTGAATAACCTTTGTTTTACTCGAATAAGTCAGAGTTCTTAACTCTGCCCTATTCGAATAATTAGCAAATTATGCGAATAAGTCCTGAAGCTCATTTCTTCAATCCTACAGTGGCTTAGGGTCCGTTCCGTAGGATTTATTTTTTCTACTTATTACTTATTCTTATTAAAATTAGATCAGATCAGACCTAATCAGATCAGATCAGATCCAATCAGATCAGATCAGACTCAATCAGATCAGATCAGAACCAATCAAATCAGACCAGATTCAATCAGATCAGACCAGATCAAATCCAATAATATCAAATCAAGAAAAAAATCTAAAAGATAATATTTATATTTTCAAGGATTAAATAATAATTACTATTATTTGATTAAATCACATTACTTTATTTAAAACTACACACACCTAAATCTTAATTAATATTATAATTTTAAATATTATTCTTGTAATATTCTTGTAATATTATTATTTTTATTATTATTATTATTATTATTATTATTATTATTATTATTATTATTATTATTATTATTATTATTATTATTATTATTATTATTATTATTATTATATTTCAACTACAAACCATTATTTTATATACTCCGGGTAATTGTTTAGCTTGTAGGATAGAAATGATGCATGGAAGCAATGTCAAAGCTTAAAAAATTTATTTTTCATACTTTAAAAAACGTTATTTTAAAATACTTGTTTATAAAATAATTATACAAAACTTAATTTTCAAAACTATAAATATTTTATACTTAAAAAGACTTACTTTTAAACTTTAAGATGGTATAGTATATACTCAAAGATGAGTTTATGACAAAATTGATAGAGGTGAAAGCGATAATAGTGTTTAAAAAAGTTTAAACATATTAATGATTAGCTAGTTTTCTTATTTTACTTTTTTTATGTATATATGAATTGTAATATTTTAAAACTATTACATTTTGTAATAATTTTAAGTTTAATTTAAATCAGATTTAAATTCATTTACACCGGATCTAATTAATTAGAGAAAATCAGATCTAATCAGATCAGATTAGACCTAATCAGATCAGATTAGACCCAATAAGATCAGATCAGATCCAATCAGATCAGATCAGACCCAATCAGATCAGATCAGATCAAAACTTCAAAAATTCAGATCAGATTCAATCAGATCAGGCGTACGTTACAGAGCCTTAGTCGAATAAGTCTTCACTTAGTTGAATAAGTCTGAGTTTGTTCGAATAAATCGTCAGTTTGAACTGCAGATTTGTTAGTTTTTAAGGAAGTTGTGTAGGTAAATTTTAGTAGTGGTTCCTCAACTTTCATTGGAATTTCGAAGTGGTACCTAAACTTCAAATCCTTTCAAAAAAATTCCTAAACTTACATAATCCTTTCACTAAAAGTCCATTTACCCGTATCCGGGTAAACTTACGGTCATTTGGGCTAAAGTTAGAATCCTTTAATATAATACTAGTATTTAACCCGTGCAACGCACGGGGTCAAATGCATGTTATTTTTAACTCCGTTGAATTTTTGGTTTTAGTAAATGGACAAAAAAATATAGTTAAATATAGTATACAATGTTAGAAGCATAATGAATGATATGATATAAACAAAGTATGCTAACTAAAATTCATATATATATATATATATATATATATATATATATATATATATATATATATATATATATATATATATATATATATATATATATATATATATATATATATATATATATGCATAAATTGAGAAGAACGTATAAATATATTAATTAAATCCAAAATTTTTTGAAAAGCTTTAGGGTAAACTATATTTTTTGTGCAATTGCAAGGGTCATCGTTGTCATCTAAAACTAACTCTTTCAATTCTTTTTTAGTTTTCACTCGTGAAACTGCAACATAAAGTTCACCATTAGAGAATGCCGATTTAGTCAAGAATAATCCAACAAAAGATAATGTTTGGACTTAACTCTTATTGATCCTCATGCCAAAACATAAAGATATTAGAAATTGTCTTTTTTGAAACTTAAATGGTAATTCAGGATCGGCACCAAATTCATTCTTAGTATGTAAACTTTCTCAATTGCATTATTTCCGGATACAAAAATTACACCGATAACGTTTATTCGCAACTCTTCAACTATTAACCTTGTAACACTACACAACCCAGATGTTTGATCAATGTTTCTTAATAACATAATTGGAATCTCCGAACACTTAAATCTATGCCTACATTTGAATCTGTTTGACATGAAAAATCAGAGCTCAAATACTTTTTTTCATCTCTAGGAATAAGAGACAAAACAAAATCATTGATCATTTCCACAACTTCAAGCGTGAGTGCTAATAGAGCTTTATCCATAAAAAACGTATAATCTTTCATATTTTCCAATAAGTTTGGATATGTGAATTCCACTATACTCTATAGTGGAGAACTTGAGTTCAGGATCAAGGATTCAAGTGGAATTTCAATTTCACCAATTCCATCATTAACCACGTCAAGCTGTCCATCTCCAATCTTGATTATCCACTCAGAAAAAAGTTGTGTGTCACTATCTGCATGGTTGGATAAAGACAAATGTAATCTCATATTTTTAGTCAATGTAAATACTTTACAATACGACCACAAAGTCGATGAATTCACGATACCTTTAACAATTTCTTTTATTGAAGCTTTTGGTGTAACCGGAAGTATTTGACGAAAGTCACCCCGAGCACAACCGTTTTCCCACCGAAAGGTTCATTTTTAGCATTTTTATTAGAGAATTGCATAAATAAAAGAGAATTTTCTTAAAAGTTTGTTATATATATTTGGTGTATTATTTGTTATTCTCTTAGTTGATTAAATATTACGGAGTATTAATTTTTATTTGGTAGAAGGCAAATTGTTTGACATTTTATTAAAAAATTTAAAATACAATAATTTTTTAGTATATAGTATCTCGGTTAATATTTTATATTTTTTTATTAAAAACTATTCTGTAATATTATACTCAAAACGTATAACTTTGCTTTCTTAATTATTATACATTTACGTTGCGAAAACATGTAACACTTTATTCTTACTTTTTATTGACTAACTTTTCCTTTTTTTCAAATATTTTTACAAATAAGTAAATAAAGAGAGTCCACCTTATCTAATGGTAGGGAGCTATAAAGCTCATCAACATCATCAAAATCTTCAAAGTCCTCCAAGAAACAGAACATAATGTGAATGCCCAAAAACATATCACATAATGCATATGCGATGAAATATTTCAACCAAAACCACATGTGTATTATGTATTTAGTGTTGTTATGTGTGGGTAATTAAAACAATAAAAACAAACTCTAAAGTCTACAAAATATCTATATTAATTTTGAGGTAAAATTTCCATGATTAGAAGATTTTAAGAATTCAATAGTAGTATTTGATCTCTTTAAATGACATGAGTTTATTTGGGGGAGGGGGGTTATATTGAAAAAAGCAAACCTGATTGCGCTCCACATAGCATCCAGAAAATCTTTAACATCATTGACTTGCTCTGGGCTCAACTCATCATTATCCAGTAACCTCAAGATCAATTCTAACTTCATTATATGAGCCTTGTGTCGAACAATGGATGCTTCCAAATGAACTTGTGAAAAGATCTCACATGAACACCAAAAGAGTCAAACCACTCATAATGTCATCAGTATTAAGATGTTCCCTTTCTTTACCAATCTTGGGGGCCTTGTTTTCCCTTTTTAACAGTTAGTCTTTTCAGTTCTGCCTCAAAAATATCAATTTGATTTTCCAGCTCGCCGACCTAGGCATAAAAAGGGACAAACATCTTTAATCAATTGCTTGGAAGGTTATTTGGCAAGACAACAAATACTCATTCCGTCCCAAAAAGAGGATCCACATTTGTTATTTTGTTTGTCCCAAAATAAGGTTCCACTTTCTTTTCAAATAAATGGACTTGTGGTTTACATTATTTCTGTCTCTCCTGCATAGGTTTCAATCACTCAATATTACATTTCTTAAAAGTTGTGCCCAGTCAAATATGGAATTTTAATTCGGGACGGAGGGAGAAAGTAACCACACAACAACGAAAAAGAAAATATATTAAATATATAATGAAAACATGGCATGCTCACTGGATTATCCAATTCAGTTTTTCTTATAGATAATAAGGAGCTGCTGAAAGATTACCAAATTACCAATGTAGCAATGCGTATGAAATTTACTATGCCTGAACTAAAACCTTGTTTGAGTTCCATTGGAAAAGCATAAAAGTAAGGATTTAAAGGCAATTGAAGTTACACTAGTGTACCACCGTTAAGTACCAAGTAGACAGTGTAGAGACAGTATTGTAACTGAATAGAATGTGGGCTAATAATTAGGCCCATACCACATTTTTCAACCAATCTCTTGTCTCTAATTTAGCCTTTTGCTTTGGATCCTAACAAAAAGAGAGAAAAAGCAATTTTCAAATTACTGTAGTCTTAACAACCGGGAAGATTCAATGTTAACATCCAACTATTAAAATGATTAACCCATTAAAATTCATTAATTCGGACTGCAACATCTGAAATTGAACCCTAAAACTTTGCTATTGCACAAAAGAAATGAAAAATGAAAGTTAAATTCCCTTATCTTTTCTTTTCCCACAAAAAATGTTTAATATGGGAAAAAACTTATGAACTGAATGAACTCTACTTTAAAAATATTCCATAAAAACAGCAGCATGTAAGTGAAAAACTTCTCCAGTAGCACATTTCCAGCACTCAGATCATCAGATTAGAGAGTCGCAAGCAATTCATTTTATAAGCATTTCAGAATGTAATCTTCAATACCGTGTTTGGCTGTTGGCCCAAGCCTTCTTTTGAAAATGCATTTCACTAATCTATGTTGAACAGAACCAAAGAAAAGTATAGTCAACACATATTCTATACTTCATACATGTTAAAAGAATAACACTCGCATGTACATTAAAAAAATCTGATTATGAGCCATCTCGAAAGCATCGCTCTATGTTTCAAACATAGAGGTCAAACTACATACATACAACCCCCTCCCCCTTGCCCCGAAATATGCAGGAGCCTTTGAGGTACAGGGCTAGTGTTGTTTTTGTTGTATATACATTAAAAAAACTATGGTGCCACGAAACCACAGAGAGCTCATACTATGTAAAGCAAAGTCTGGCCTGCATATGATACATAAAAACCATAAAATGAATTACCTACTTATTGAAGTCAAACAATCTCCCTGAATTGCAGTCAAACAATCCAGCAAAACTGGAAAAATAAAGGAAGAAGAAGAAGAGCTATCGATAACCAAGAAAGGGGGGAAATCGCTGTGGGTGATTTTAGTGTCATAGGTTTATTTTGTGTAATTGGATTTACTTTGATCGGACAAGAATTTAAATAGACGTTGTCAAACGAGTTAGGAGGCGCGGAGTGCGCGCTCGTTCAACGATATTATAAATTCATTGCGGGGGTCCGGTGGCGGCAGCCCCCGGTTAGCGGGGTCCAAGGAGCGGTAGCCCCTGGCGGGGTCCAAGGGGCAGAGCCCCTGGCCCGGGTCGGGGTCGAAGTAAGTCATGGCTTGGAAATTTTTTATTCCGGACGTTATTTCTTTATGAAAATCCTTAAGATTTTCGTGATCGGAGTCCAAATCATTAAAGGACTCGAACAATGGATAAACGTCGAAATTAAGCCTTAAACCGCAAGAGACCTTTCGTTCAAACTCGCACCTTCCTCTTCCTCGCGCGAACGTACGCGTACATCTACGCGAACGTTCATGTCTGATCACAAGAATTTTCGACTCTATAAAACAGAGTCTCGTGGTATGGGTTGAGTGAACGATTTCGAGTGCTTGTTCTGAATTAACGTCTTATCCGATTGAAGTATTTCGTATACCCCGAAATAACTTTGATCTGAAAGCGTTTCGTACGCGATTCGTTATTCTATCGAATTCTTCGTATAAACACTGCTTCGCAGTGTTATTTCTTCTCTAATTCTAACAAAGATCAAAGTTATTCCTTAAGAACTCAAAGATGACGTGTGGCGATTCCGTAAGAGATTTGAGCAGCAAGTTCTCGAAGTTAGAAAAGTTCGAAGGCCAGGACTTCAGTCGATGGCAGAAGAAGATGCACTTCCTTCTCACAACATTGAAGGTCGTGTATGTACTGAGCACGCCTATGCCGCAGATCATGGATGACGATACACTAGAACCGACGAGGAACCGGTGCAAGTGGAAGAACGATGACTACATTTGTCGAGGACATATTCTAAACGTTATGTCTGACTCTTTGTTTGATGTATATCAAAATGTTGAATCTGCAAAGTTACTGTGGGACGGTCTAGAAGAAAAGTACATGGCCTAGGATGCTTCGAGCAAGAAGTTCCTCGTCAGTAATTTTAACAATTATAAGATGGTCGACTCTCGACCGGTCATGGAACAATACAATGAACTGTTGAGGATCCTGGGCCAGTTTGCACAGCATAACATGGCAATGGATGAATCCATATCTGTGTCTAGTATTATAAACAAACTGCCTCCTTCGTGGAAAGAATGCAAACGCGAGTTAAAGCATAACAAGGAGGAAATGAATCTGGTGCAACTTGGAACCCATCCTCGGATTGAGGAGTCCATCCGAGATCAAGAGGGAAAGAAGGTGAAGGACATAGCCGGTCCATTGTCCATCAACATGGTCGAAGACGAAGGTTTCACCAAAGTAAAGAATAAGTCTAAGGGTAAAAAGCGCAAGTCCGGAAATACACCCAAACATGCAAATAAAAAGGCTAAAATGGGTTGTTGGAAGTGTGGGAAACCAGGCCACTTCAAGCAGGATTGTCGGATTGGCAAGCGGGACAAGGATACAAGTAAGAATGGTTCAGGTCAAGGAACCAAGGACCAAAACAAATCAGAAGGTCAGATTATTTCACTCATCAATGATTCGGTTAAGAATTATGTCTCAATTATATCTGATGCATTTTATGTGCAGGATGATGACATCTCTTAGTAGGTTGATTCGGGGGCAACATGTCACATGTGCAAGGATAAAAGATGGTTCAGTTCGTTGGAATCAATGGACTATGGATCAGTGTTGCGCATGGGAAACATAGCCACCGAACCTGTCAAGGGAATTGGAATAGTAAAACTTGTATTCATCACTTCCGGCAAAACTGTACTCTTAGATAATGTATTATATGTACCAGGTCTTCGTAAAAATCTTATATCGGGGATTGTATTGAATAACCATGGATATAAACAAGTATTGGAAAGTAATAAATATATTTTATCTAGACATGGTGGCTTTGTAGGTTTTGTTTATTTATGCAATGGCATGTTTAAATTAAGTTTGAATGTTCCTTTTGGCATGAATGATGTTTGTATGACGACTACATGTGATGCCTTAAACAAATCTGTTTTATGGCATGTTCGTTTAGGTCATGTGCATTATAAAAGATTACAAGATATGTCCAAAAGTAACTTAATTCCTGCCTTTGACATAAATCAAGACAAATGTAAGACATGTATAATAACCAAGATAACTAGAAAACCGTTTAAAGAAATCAAAAGGGATTCTAGTATACTTGAACTCATTCATAGTGACTTGTGCGATTTTCATGCAACTCCATCTATAGGAAATAAAAAATACATGACCACTTTTATAGATGATGCCTCTAGGTTTTGTTATGTATATCTTTTACATGCTAAGGATCAAGCATTGGAAACTTTTAGAGTATACAAAACCGAGGTAGAATTGCATAAAAATAACTTGGTTAAAACTCTTCGGACAGATAGGGGAGGAGAATATTTTGATCCGGTTTATTTCCAATCTGTTGGTATAATTCATGAGACCACAGCTCCCTATACACCACAACAAAATGGTGTAGCCGAGGGAAAGAATAGGACCTTATTAAAAGAAATGGTAAACTCTATGTTGTCTTACTCGGGTTTGAGTGAAGGATTTTGGGGAGAGGCTATGTTAACAGCATGCTATCTGTTAGATAGAGTTCCTAACAAAAGGAGCAAAATTACCCCTTATGAAATTTGGTATGGGAAGCCACCAAACTTGAATTATTTAAAAGTTTGGGGTTGTAGGGCGGTTGTAAGACTCCCAGAACCTAAGAGGAGAACCTTGGGTGAAAAAGG
>OOIL02000889.1:2352434-2373280 GCA_900332095.2 Cuscuta campestris | reverse complement strand
GGGTGGAGAAATAGGCCTGGGGGTAGGGGTTATGGGGGTGGGGATTTGGACGAGGACCAAGAAGGCCCGGGTTGTTGTTTGGGTTATTGAACTGTCCAGAGTTTTGCCCGAGGGTGTTGCGTGCATTTGACCCAAAGCTTCGGCCGCGACCACGACCCCGATGTTGTCCACCACGCTGCCGCTGCTGTCCGTAACCACTGCCGCCGCTGGAATCTGTGTTGTTGCCCTGTCGCCGATTTCCGCCACTGCCTGCGCCTCCACTGCCCGCGTAGAGGACTGTCCCGCTGTCTCCTGCGCCACCACCGACCCCCAACTCAGCCCGTTGTTGCTCAATAAGAAGTAGGGCCGACCGGGTTTGAAGGAAGGTGGGGGCGGCGTTCGGTATTGAAGAAAAGAGGTTTGTGACCGAAGGTCGTCCGGGAGGCCACGAAGAACTTGTAGAACAAGTTGTTGCTCAGAGACGGGGGCATCTACGTCGTCCAACCAATCCGCGAGGGTTTGGCAATACACGGTCATGGAGAGAGAACCCTTCGTTGTCGTCCGAAATTGGTGCTCAAGTTGCATAGCCCGGGCCGGTTTGTTGTCATGGAACATATTGTAAATTGATTTCCAAAGCTCCGAGGCTGAATTTGTGGTGGAGAGGACGAGATCACAAACTTCATCGTTCACCGTAGACAAGATCCAACCTTGGATGAGAGCATCAAGTTGGAACCACTCGGAGTCGTCGTCGCTTGAAGGAGAGGACTTGCCGGTGAGGAAATCTCCCAAAGAGAACCGCCGGATGAGAAGGAGGAAAAGCCGGCTCATTTTTTGTAGTTTGGTTCGGAAAAACTGAGGAGGACCGGTACATGAAGTTTCACGTTGGAGATGGTCGTGAACGCCAAGTGGGGAGTGGAGGAGGATGATTGAGCACCGGTGGCGGGTGTTTTCTCTGACATGGTGACCGAAGAGAGAGAGGAAGAAGCCTGCCTGAAGGAGGGAGACGCCGAGAGTCTGCCGAGAGAGAGAGAGAGCACTGCCGTGAGGGGAGGAGCCGCCTGGAATCGCCGGCGAAGGGTTGCTGCGGCGAGGGGCTGCTGTACGGCGAAGGAGAGAGGAGAGAGCTGCTAGGGTTTGCAGCGACGTTCGTTGGAACGTGAGTAACGCTCTGATACCATGAAGAATTGTTAATTTCTATGATTAACAACGGAGGGCTAAGCCTCGTATAAATAGATACAGTAGAGTCCTAACTACGGAAGGTAACAATACAAGGAAACCTACCATGTGTACAAGGATTGCTACATTAATATTAAATATACACATACTATATTTAACACAAATAAATCAGGAGGTGCGGGGTACACACAAGACAAAGGGGTAGTGCCCCTGGAAGTGGGGTCTAAAGGGCAGAGCCCCAGGCAGGGGTCAAGCTGCCAGCTCACCTGGAAAATTTTTTATTTTGACTTATTCTGCTTTGCTAAAAATCCACTCGGAATTTATTTTATGAAATTTCACGCGTGGAATTTTGGGTCCTTAAATGATCAGATTTTTTCCCAAACAGAAAGGACACTATTACAGAATGGCCATGTTTTTCCGAATCGTCTCCTCTTTAAAGGAAGCAACCTTTCAGGTGATGAAGACTTCTATAAAACGAAGTTTTACTTTCATTTATCGGTCCTCCAGTTCGAAAATTCATCAGTATCACATACAATCACATACTTGTTCTTGATAAATAATTTGAGTTGTATCTGATTGATTTGGATTGAACCCTCAAATAATGAATATGAAAATGTGATATTATCATACTTTCAAATAAATCGTGTGTTATCTCAATTTTCCAACAATAGTTAAACAAATAAGGCGTAGTTTCCCTGATAAAACAATTTTCACGAAAGAAAAACATTTGGATGATTTACCTTTTGAACTAGGGGTGAGCAGGCGGAGCAGCTTTTGGACTCCGGCTTCGGTAGTCGGCAGCTTAAGGTGGTCAGCTGCGTACAGTGGTCGGCGGACTTCAACCATGGCAATCGGCTGAGTGCAACCGGGGGCGGGCTGTGGACTCTGCGGTGTATTAGCTGTTTAGGGATTTGCTGAAATTAAATATGTAGGGGCGATTACAGAAATTAAATTAGTTGAAATGAATACCTCCAGTGGGAGAGAGACGATTGCAGTGATTGACGAGAATAGGACGCTCAGCGACGGCAAACGTCGGTGGCTGGTTCTGGACGACGACTGATGCCCGTTGCTGACGCGGGAAGATTGGGGCGCGGGGCAAGGCCAGGAGACGACTAACGAGAGTTGAGACTTGAGAGAGAGAAATTGTTTTATGGATTTGTATTTATGTAAGGTGTTGGAGTATCTAATTCCTTCTCTAAAACTCTTCATCTAACTCCGACCCCAACACCCCCGCAAATTGCACTTCATAATTTGATTTTAACTTTAAAATCAAATTTTGACTCCAAGATCAAAATTAACTTGGGAGCGACGGATGATAGGAACTTGGCGATAGCGATAGAATGAAAGAGACAAGACTACAGGCAGTGGCGGATCCACTAAGGAAGAGTAGGGGGCAAATGCCCCCAACTAATTTCTTGTGATGAGATTAAAAATATTATTTTTTTAAAATTTTATATATGTATGTCCCCAACAAAAAATTAATGTGATCTTATCTAATTTGGTCAAATTTAAATTTTTTGTTTAATTTTTTTTAGTAAAGAGTGTTTTATTGTATAAAATTAATTGTTTATAAAATAAAATTTCACTTTACATATTCAAATATATTTTACATTTAATAAATATTTGAAATAAGACTTATTATTTTTTGTCATTTCAAATAGTTTATCAAAAAAATGTAGCAATGCTTCTAGACTACCGATCAATGATGCTCCCATCTACTTCAATTTCTGGATCCGCCACTGACTACAGAGGTCAGGTGACATCCGTTAGGCGACGAACCTTGTTCAGAAGGTTTGACCAATTGTATTGTATACGCTATAAAGTTTATATATATATATGTATTGACTCCAGTAAGATGACACCTTATGGTAAGATAATATGCTTCAGTGAAATGACGCCCAATTCACCACACTACACTACAAAGCTCACCTAAAAATAAAATAAAACCCACCACTTTAAACACTAAAACTCACCTTTTTTTTAATTTTTAAAATTAAAAAATTTAAAAAAAATAGCAACACCGGTCAACCACCTGTCAGCGGCGGCGACCAGTGGCGGTCAATGGTCGCGGTCAATGGTCAACCCCTTCCTTTGATTTTATTTTCTCAAAAAAATTCAAAGTGTTGAAAAAATATGGTGAGCTTTGAAGTGGCCAGTGGTGAGCTTTGCGTCATGTGACCGTAGCATGTCATCTCACTATAAGGTATTATCTCACTGGAGTCAACTATATATATATATATCTATACACACACACACACACACACTCCAAGTCAACATTAACTTTGGAGATATAATTGAAGGGGGTTGGGAGGTGTGTTCAGGTGGGGTGGGGGTTTTACCGGGGGTTAGATGGACTGTAATTCACAACTAGGGAAAGAAAAATCAAAATATTTCACCTGGAGTTCTGAGATGGATAAAGTTCTTGGAGCTTCTTTTATTGAACATCTGAATCAAGGAAACAAACTTGATGGAAAACTTGCTTGGAAGTCTACCTCTTGGACAGCTGCTATAAATGCACTTCAGGTGAAGCTAAATGTTAAAGTTGATAAGCATAACATTCAAGCTCGTTTGAAAACCTGGGAGAAACACTACGATATCTTACATCCATTGTTGATATCATGCAATTCTGGCTCTCCAATCACTTGGGATTACACAGCAGGTAGAATTATGGTTCATGATGAAAATGTGTGGAATGAACGATTAAAGGTATGTTCGTGTTTGCTTACTTCAGTTTTTTTAATGGCACAATTTNAGATGGATAAAGTTCTTGGAGCTTCTTTTATTGAACAACTGAATCAAGGAAACAAACTTGATGGAAAACTTGCTTGGAAGTCTACCTCTTGGACAGCTGCTATAAATGCACTTCAGGTGAAGCTAAATGTTAAAGTTGATAAGCATAACATTCAAGCTCGTTTGAAAACCTGGGAGAAACACTACGATATCTTACATCCATTGTTGATATCATGCAATTCTGGCTCTCCAATCACTTGGGATTACACAGCAGGTAGAATTATGGTTCATGATGAAAATGTGTGGAATGAACGGTTAAAGGTATGTTCGTGTTTGCTTACTTCAGTTTTTTTAATGGCACAATTTTGATCTCTTCGGAATATGAACTCATGTTATCATGTGTCCTTTATAACTTGAAACAAATTTGAGACGATTATTTTAATAAATCTATACAGCAAGTGGTGGGAAATGCTTTAGGAATATACACTACATTCTGATTTGTTTCATTGGGTATAAAATCAGAGATCTAATGGCCTGAAGTTATCTATAATTATTTTTTTAAGGTTTGTGTTTCCTTTGCCTATTTCATATCTCATTATGTGTATTATATGGAAGTTCTGGTATTATATTTTAGAGTTCTGGTATGGTCTGTACAACACTTCACAAACTTTTTTACCCATACTTTCTGGTTGGATTATGATTGCTTGTGGCCATTTTGTCTACCCCTCTTGTCATCTAAACCAGTAAATATGATGTGTTCTGGTTTTGGTAATTTAAATAAACCAAATCAAGACTGGCATTTTAGCCGGGTTTGTATTGTCATCTTGAATGTCCAGTGGAGATTTTTATGCCCATCTTTCTTTGTGTTTGTCTCTCTTGTAACAAGCTACGTAAACTAAAATTAACTATGATTATTGTTGTTTTGAAGGCGAATTCAAAAATTGCACCTTACAGGAAAAGAATTGTGATAGACAATTGGGATGATATTTGTATTCTTTTCTCTCAAGATCGTGCGGATGGGCAAGGTTCAAGAACAATTCAAGAAAACATTGATGAGATTGAGGTTGATTCTGCTACTATCCCAGATTCACTTGACAAGTGTGATGAAGTTGATGCTATAAGTGAGTTGTTGGCTCGAAAAAAAAGAAAGGAGACAACATCTTCCTCATGTTCTCTAGGACCTAAGAAGAAAACTTCATCAACGACAATCATATCTGATTGTATGCAGCGAATGGCGACTGATTTCAGTGACTATTTGGCGGTGGAAAGGAAAAAGTCCGAGCTTCTTTTGGCTGAAAAGGAGTTAATGCTGGCAGAGAAAAAAAAATTAATCCCCAAGATATTTTGGCTGAGTTGAAGGCTATTGAACTTGATGACATGCAGATGATCAAGGCTGTGGATTTGATGATGCATGATCACATATTATTCAATACATTTGTGGGAATGCCAACAGAGTTGAAATACAAGTGGTTGAAAGTGCAACTTGATAAATGAAGATTGTGAAGAATAGCACAAGCATTGATGATCTTATTATCATTCAATTTGAACTTTGTTTGAATTTAATTTGTTGTTTCAACTTGAACTTTGTTTGAACTTAAGTTAATACTTCTTCTGTCAACTTTGTTTGAATTTAAGTTTGGTATATTTGATCTATTTGAATTTATAATTGTTCAATTTTTTATTGTCATAAATGTCTAAAGATGGTTATTTTAAAAAAATGATGGTAGCCGTAATGTATATTAATGTCATTTTTTGAGTTATCAAATAGTGGTTGGGATCATAAAACAATTTCATATCAATTGTATATATAATTTTATGTTACCAAACAAAGNTTTCAACTTGAACTTTGTTTGAACTTAAGTTAATACTTCTTCTGTCAACTTTGTTTGAATTTAAGTTTGGTATATTTGATCTATTTGAATTTATAATTGTTCAATTTTTTATTGTCATAAATGTCTAAAGATGGTTATTTTAAAAAAATGATGGTAGCCGTAATGTATATTAATGTCATTTTTTGAGTTATCAAATAGTGGTTGGGATCATAAAACAATTTCATATCAATTGTATATATAATTTTATGTTACTAAACAAAGGATTTGGAATTACAATACAATTCTATATCAATTCTTTAATTACACCAAACAAAGGATTTGGAATTGAATTAGAATTCAATTCCATCCAATTCAATTCCATAGAATTCCAATTCCAATTCAATTCCAATTCTGCGTACCAAACGGACCCTTAGTATCTTGCAAGATTTTAGTATCTTCCTATGTTTCACCTCAACTGCTTCTTTTAATATCATTATAATGCTACCATTTATATCTTGAAAAAGTATTTATCAAACCATACATATATTGTATATATCCCATCTTAACAAGGTGCTGCAACTACACATTCATTATTTATATATAGACTTAAAGTTACATTATTAAGCTAATGCCATGAGCCATTCTGTACATCATCTTGTACCTGCACTAGAGAACGGCCGTACGGGTTCTTGACCCGCGATGGAATGTTGATCCACTGCAACTGGAGCTCCAATTCCCCGCACTCAACGTTCCGCAACCTCAAAACCATGTTCTGGACAACCTTGTCATTTTCCCAGACAATGTTGCTTTCCTCGGCCAGACAATTCTCCCTGCTCGGTTTGATCTTGGTGATTATGGTCCCACTGGGGACATCTTGGAAGTGCATCCGTGCGGCTTCTACATATGTCGCGATGTCGAATTCTGCGTCCCCCATTTTGTCATCACAACTGAATAGATCCTTGTCATACACTTGCTGCAATTAACATCATATTGAGCACTTGATAAGAACCACATCATCAATTTCATGTACTCATTAATGAAACTATGGAGAGATCAAGAAGAATAATACATCATCAATTGCCTAGCATTAAAAGAGTTTTTTCTTTGCTTAGAATTTGCACAAGGATAATGTATAATGTATTCCAAATGGTACTTCATTTTTATCATGTTAACATAAAAGGGTAAGAGTAGTCTGTAAATTTTTCTTTTGTGGGAGGATTTAACATCCTTAATCACTTGGGGTAAGGTGTGCGTACAAACACCCTCCCAAGATCCTAATTTTTTTGTAGGGATTTTACTTGGCTTCTTGTTGGTGTTTCAGTTGCCAGCCATTATTTCTCCTAAGCCACCTATTGTTGTAAAGAACCCTTCCTAAGGGTATACTAATCCATGCCTAGGCGTTGGGTTCTCATTTGGGGAAATGGGGGCTTTGGTATTACTCCAATTCCACTCAAACCCAACTAACCCTGGTTAATCCATAACGCCACAATCTACTGTTATGTTGACAGTTTTGGAAGCACATGTTTTAGAACTTTGTCAAAAGTGTGATGAATGTTTGACTCTTAAGAGTATGAAACTTTGTATTAAAAAAACATATGCGAACAATTCAAAAAGTTTCATAAATATACGAATACTGCACATAGCACTGTGATCATAAACTATGGTATAAGAGAATAAGAACTGTGAGTAAACTCATAGATTAACTACGGAGTATTTTTTTGTTGGTCTCAAAAAATGTGCTTTTCTCTCGTCAGCATAAATCTATACAACACAAATTCACTTCAATTCCTTAGAACTGCGTCACGTCAAACTTGGAATGTTTTATGGAAAAATAAGTGTTTGTTTCGCAAGTGGCAACAAATTCAGCATTTAGAAAACGTTATCTAATAGCATCATTTAGTTTTAGTGTTTTCCCAAACACTAACTAAAAAGTATACAAAACACTAACTAAAAAGTGAAAATGATGTTCCCAAACAACTTCAAAGATATCCATATGTTGAAGACAGAACATCACACAATACTCCTTGACACAAAGAATGGACGCTAGGGGCTTACCAGCTTGACAGGAAGATTTGGGTCTGAAATAGACAACGTCAAATCTTCGTTCCACTCTGGATTGACATTCTTCTTCACCACACTGGTCTTTAGCTTCTGTAACACAGCAAAACAGTACCAAAAACATTACCAAATGTACCAATTCTCAATAAAGCCACCAAATCTATAACATTTATAATAACAATAATACATATAAACAAATAAGGATGACTAGATTCCAAGAGGCGTTTGTCTGTGATTATAATATTGGGAAAAAAATGATTTTCTGAAAACCCAATTCAAAAAAACCTCTCAAAGTTGTTTCAAAAGCTGAAAATCAGTCACACAAAACCATTTGGTGCAAAACCTAGAGACGGACAACACAAAATCCAGGTAAAGGGCGAAGGAAATCAAACAGAGAATCGCGTTGGGAATTGATGTAGTGTTTATTTACCTGTTTGCCCATGCGAACAATAACGTACGGATCGCTACTCCGGACATCACGAACGGCCAGGTTGACTCCCCGGAGCACGCGAATTCTCAGAAGTCCCAGCAAGTTCTCCATGGAAACGGGGCTCCTCTGCTTCATCTTCGCCAGTTCTGCCCGATTATTGAATGTATTTATAATGATGTCGATTAACGTTGTCTGTCCGGTACACGAACTGAAGCTTCGAGAGAGGGATGGGGATGGGGATGGCAATTGATTAACGTAAGTACGAGATTAGCGAGGATTTATAGCTCGAGACCACGCTGCTTGCAAAGGTTTTTTAAGCATTTATTAAGCCTAACCCGAGTGGAGTAGTACTAAACCCCCGCTAATCACCAGCTAGAAGGGGGTCCACATTGCGCGTTTCTCTCATAGTTTATTGGTGTAAATTTGTAGAGGGATTGCATTTTGTGCTCAAAGGAAAATTGAAAATGAGTTGAAAGGATGTGGAAAATGAAAAAGTTTTGTGGAGAAGTGTGATGGAAGGGAGGAATCATATTTACGTAAAATTTACATTTTGGACCAATCTTTTTAAAGTTAGAGTGGTTAATAGCGATGTTCTGAGAATTGGACGGGACGTCGACTCGGACAAGTGACTGGTTTAAGTGCTAATCGGTCGAACCGGTCGACTCGGAGGTCAACGACAGGGTCAAATATATTAAAAATAATAATATTTTATATTATATTATTATATATTTTAGCCAATAAAAATATTTTTACTTATGTTTTTTCCCTTTCCTAAAAAAACTTTTATCTTTTTACTTCTTCATCTAGTTTTAAAAATCATTGTGCATGTACTATTTCACAATTTCTATTTTTATTCTATTATTTTTGTTATATTCTATTATTTTTTTTATTATAAAAAGTCACAAGTAATAGTGAATGTCTAACAAATACTTAAATAACAAACCAATGCTCAATTTTCAAAAAAGTGTGAATTTTTAGGTACCAACTATTTATACTTAATTTTAGATAAAAATAAATAATGCCAAATACAATTTTTCAATTTTGTGTTTTTTCTCTAAGTCTATCTCTATTATAATTAATAGATATTTCTTGATTTATATAAATGATAATGTTTTTTAGATATAAAGTATTCATTATTATTTTAATATAAAAAAATAAATAATCTTTATTTTTACCTTGAATGACTTTAAAAGCACAAAATCTTGTATTGTGCACCAGACCAAAAAAGTATAATATAAGTGCAAAAAATTTTAGAAGTATAATATAAGTGCACCACACCAAAATGTTCACTTTCACAAATAGTCATTAGTAACAAGTTATTTAATAGCTTAAGTGATTAGACTGTTCAATTGTTATGGGCTAACCTCTTGAGTTCAATTCTTACTCTTGTTATTTTATTTTATTAGTAAAAAAAGAAAAAAATCTAAACCCAACACACGGACGGGTCGACACAGTTTGCCGATTCCGCCGGGTCAGGCGGGTTCGGACGGGCTAATGGCAACCTGGGTTTTATAGTTGAATCAGACCGGAATACCTCTTGGTTCATGGTTCGACGGCCTGGTCCAGTCCGATTCTAACAACACTGGTTAATAGTAAATTTCAATTCTTACTCTTGTTATTTTATTTTATTAGTAGAAAAAGAAAAAAATCTAAACCCAAGACCCAGACGGGTCGACCCGATTCACCGGTTCCATCAGGTCAGGCTGGTCCGAACGGGCTAATGGAAAACTGGATTTTATAATTGAATCGGACCGGAATACCTACCGGTTTGCGGTTCGACCGGCCGGTCCGGTCCGGCTCTAATAACACCGATTAATAGTGAATTTGTTGTTGAACAAAAGAGATACTCTTATAATGGACGAGTTAATGGATAATTTTGAAATAACAAACTATTATTCTGGATTTATATTTTATTTAGAATATTACGATATCAAGATTTTTAATATTCCGAAAAAATAGAAACTCAATTTGAAATATTGAGAAAGGTCTTGTGTTCAATTCTTACTCTTGTTAATAGCAATGTTCTGAAAATCAGACGGGACATCGACCCGGACAAGTGACTGGGTTGAGTGCTAATCGGTTGAAGCGGTCGACTTGGAGGTCAACGACCCGGTCAAATATATTTAAAAATAATACTATTACATTTTATATTATATTTTTATATATTTTTTTGTTAATAAAAATATTTTAACTTATGTTTTTTCTCTTTCCTGAAAAAACTTTTATTTTTTTACTTCTTCATCTAGTTTTAAAAATCATTGTGCATATACTATTTCACAATTTCTATTTTTATTCTATTATTTTTGTTATATTCTATTATTTTTGTTATTATAAAAAGTCACAAGTAATAGTGAATGTCTAACAAATACACTTAAATAACAAACCAATGCTCATTTTTCAAAAAAGTATGAATTTTTAGATAAAAATATTTTAAAAAAAATTAAAATACTTAATTTTAGATAAAAATAAATAATGCCAAATATAGTTTTTCAAATTTGTGTTTTTTCTCTAATTATATTTCTATTTCTGTTATAATCAATAGATATTTCTTGATTTTTATAAATGATAATGTTTTTTAGATATAAAGTATTCATTATTATTTTAATATAAAATATAAATAATTTTTATTTTTACCTTGAATGACTTAGCTTTAAAAGTACAAAATGACGTCAATAAAAAATTAGAAGTATAATATAAGTGCACCACACCAAAATGTTCACTTTTACACATAGTTATAAGTTTTTTTAAATTTACACAATTCATTTATCATAAAAACTATATGTATTGCTTTTCATAGCATTAGTAACAAGTTCTTTAATAGCTTAAGTGATTAGACTGTTCAATTGTTATCGGCTAATGTATTGAGTTCAATTCTTACTCTTGTTATTTTATTTTATTAGTAGAAAAAGAAAAAAATCTAAACCTAAGACCAGAATGGGTTGACACGGTTCGTCGGTTCTGCCGAGTCAGGCGGGTTCAGACGAGCTAATGGGAAACTGGGTTTTATAGTTGAACCAGACCGGAATACCTCCAAGTTCGCGGTTCGACCAGCTGGTGTGGCCCGATTCTAATAACACTGGTTAATAGTGAATTTCAATTTTTCTTGTTATTTTATTTTATTAGTAGAAAAAGAAAAAAAATCTAAACCCAAGACCTGGACGGGTCGACCCGATTCGCCGGTTCAGCCGGGTCAAGCTGGTTCAGACGGGCTAATGGAAAACTGGGTTTTATAGTTGAACCGAATCGGAATACCTACCGATTTGTGGTTCGATCGGCCGGTCCGGTCCAGCTCTAACAACACTGGTTAATAGTGAATTTGTCGTTGAACAGAAGAGATACAGTTATAATGGATGTGTTAACAAATAATTTTGAAATAACAAACTATTATTCTAGCTTTATATTTTATGTAGAATAATACGATATCAAGATTTTTAATATTCGGGAAAAATAGAAACTCAATTTGAAATATTGAGAAAGGTCTTGAGTTCAATTATTACTCTTTTTATTTTATTTTATTAGCAGAAAAAAAAAATCTAAACCCAAGACCCGAATGGGTCGACCCGGTTCGCCGGTTTTGCCAGGTTAGGAGAGTTCGAACAGGCTAATGGAAAACATGGTTTTATAGTTGAACCGGACCGGAATACCTCCCGGTTTGCGGGTCAACCGGTTTGACTGGCTGATCCGGTCCGATTCTAATAACACCGGTTAATAGTGAATTTGTTGTTGAACGGAAGAGATATACTTATAATGGACGAGTTAACGAATAATTTTGAAATAACAAACTATTATTCTCAATTTATAGTTTATTTAGAATATTACGATATCAAGATTTTTAATATTTGGAAAAAATAGAAAGTCAATTTGAAATATTAAGAGCTATGAAAAAATAAAAAAGCTCATCGGGGTTGGGAGTAACTGATGCAGGTGGCTTCTGGGCCGTCGAGACTGTCAGGACTACTTGGCCAGAAGATTGGATCGCCTGAAATATAAAATGATGAAGGAAAATAAAGTCACCGAAGCTTTAGTAGCACTCACCTAGTGCATTGATGTTTCGTGTTCGCTTCCCTTTGACGATAAAATCACAATATTGCACATGTAGACAATACAAAATTATGATGCACCGGCGAATGAGAATGACATTAGAAAGTTTGTCAACTAGAGAACTTTAAAAAGAGATCATTAGAAAATTTTGAACTCTGTATAAGCTCTTACTACATGAGTAATAGTTGTTGTCAAGGGTTACCGTTTCATCGGTCAAGATATGCGATGGATCAGAACGGTATCGTTTCAACATTGACACATAGAATACGTCGTAAATTTTGTTCAGTTAGGGCGGGAGTTCTAACCGATAGGCCACTGGACCTACCCGTTCAGTGATTCGGTATGGTCCAATATACCTTGGACTCAGTTTTCCCTTCCTACCAAACCGTAATACTTTCTTCCACGGTGAGACTTTCAGAAATACCTTGTCGTCAACATTGTATTCTAAATTTTGTGGCATGCAATTGGAGGGAGTGGGGGATCAGTTTGGGTCGGGCTGGGGTAAGAGGGTTTACCGAGGGGTAAGGACCATTAATTTTTCAAACGAAGCACCGTAAGTGCTCTAATCAAGGCCCATTTCATAGGATGACATGGAGCATTAATCTCACTCGAACCTCCCCTTGTAAAAATCCTTAAAATATACGTGAGTCCAGTTTTCAAAAATAGAATAATGCTATGGTGCCACTACATGTGTGCTTTCATGGGTGCATGTGTGCTACCATAGGTGCACAAACAAACACAGATGATCATCATCTGTGTCGCAGAGACAATTAACGTTTTTGTTTTTCTGTGTGAAGCATGGGTGCAGTTGCACTCATGTGGTGGCAGTAGTGTGGCACCCTAGACCCTTAAACAACCATGCTAAGGGAGTAAGGGTACACCAAGAAATGTACTCCAAAGAGATGCACTAGCACTTCTACATTTAATACTAATATAAAATGTTAGTGTAATTAAAAAAATTTGCACTGATATTTTGTGTCATTATAACGCATTACAGTAGCATAAAATATTACCGCATGCTTTTGGGTTACAAAGTGCAACATAATTTTTAGAATACAAATAACTTACTCCCCCGTCCCTAAATATTCACAACATTTGCTTTTTCAGCAGTGTCAGGAACTTTTGTTTATTTCGATGTTTTCATTGATTATTTGATAAAATAAAATATTCTTGACACCTCTTATTGCGAAGAACTTTTCATGTAGTTTTTTTATATGTAAATTTTATTTTTTATTTCTTTACCAATATGTAAATAAAATGAATTGAAAAAACTTGATATTTTGTCTCGGAAATACAAATGTGGCAAATAATTTAGGACGGAGAGAGTAATTTTTAAAACTCTCTCCAGTGTCACTAATTGATTGTCCCACAAGCATTTTTGAGAAAAAAATAGTACGGAGTACTTCCTATTATTGGGGACCAAAAAAAACTCGTCGGGCACACTTTCCAATTTTCCCAACTGATTGTACTGCCGGATTTCACTATTTCTATCCTACCTTGTTTATTTTCCGGGTTGTAATTTTCCAGCTCTACTCACAAGTTGTTCTCTGGAGCGTAGAGTTTGAGGGAATTGAGGGCAACCTGTTTGATTTTTTGCCTGAAAGAGAAAACTATTGTTATTACTCCGTATTCGTTTCGTTTCTTGCTTTTGCTGTGGGAGCCTCGCAACTATGGAGTGTGCTGTGATTCATTCGGTGGGACAGACAAGCAGCTTAACCTGGTATTCTTCGTATCCCATTAATTACATTCCGCTTCCCCGAAGTAGCCATATACAGTGAATCATAATTAGGTATCCCATTGCCTCGCTCTTGATTATAATAACTTGGGGGTCAATTTGCTGAAATGTATGAAAAATGGAAAGCTTCAAGATGGAAAATGATAATAGAGTTCAGGGGAGGATTCGTTCCGCAAGTATAAGGATGAGTTTGCGCAAGGGGGCGGTCGAATTGCGTCATCAAACATTTATGAGGAAACATGCTCCGCCGCGTCCCTCTGGGAGGACACTTTGTAGCCCTATCAGTCTGGAGGAGGAATTTTCAGCTGTGCAATCCCGGGACATTACGAGGCTTGATGAGTCCGATGTTGAATCTTCAGATGTTGATGATGATCTTGGCAGGCCTTTGAGTTCTGAGGAGGTAAATCATTTGATCCATACTTGGTGGTAAAACCAAAGCAGAAGGAGCTAAAGTAACTGTTCTTCGGGCTTATTTGTTACTACTAAGTATTGGGTTAATATTTTTGTCTAACTAAAAACAAGACCATGAAAAATCAGAATCGTTGACTTCAGTGTTTTGGTAATTTTCAAAAAAATAGTAATGTATTCAGTATTCACCAATGCAATGCACCCAACCGGAGTAGCATAGGACCATTCGTTCCAATGCCAAAACAAGGTCGGTTTTTAAATTTGTGTTTCAGCCTAGGGTGGGCCTAGGGAGTCTCACAGGTCACCATGGCTGATTTATACAACACTGCATTTAGGTGATGGGGTTGTTAGTATTTACTTCAAAAAACTGAGATGGTCAATGGCATTTATTTCATGGTTGTATAGTGTAAAACTTGATGCATTAAGGGTCAAAGTGAAACAACCTCTATGTTTTTTTACAGAGGTAAGGTTGCGTACATTTTGTCCCCCAGACCCCGATGGAGTTGGGATTATACTGGGCTTGTTGCTGCATAGTGTAGAACTTATAATTTGTGTTTTTTTTTGTTTATTTGGTTAAGCCACTTATCGAACATTTCGATCTTGAGAAAATGCTTGGTTTTTAATGAAGACTGCTTTTGAAGAGGAAAGGAAGAACGAACTAGTGCAAAAGTTGTTGAAAGTTCAGGGATTTATTTGGTTCATACTCAAATCATATCATAGTGTGGTTCTTTCAAAAACAAATTTATGGAGTGGTGACATTTTGATTACTAGAGCTAATCTTCTGAAAATCTTGAACAGTTAAAGGTGCTGCTAACTGATTCTGAAAGATTAAATATCCTCAAGAAATTGAGCGAAGCTAATCAACATAATCGGTTCCTAAAACGCCAGGTTTGTTATCCCCCGAAAAAGCAATCTGATTTTTCATATGTTATTGTATTAATGTTTTTTTAAGACTGCAATGTAACATGATGCAATAACGGTCACACTTGAGAACAATTTATGCTAAAATACTGCAGTTGCAAGCAAGGGAGGAAGAAATGGTTAGTTTCAGGAGTGAATTGTCTGCCATTGAACTTGATATTGAGGTATGCATGTGTCTCTTGTTAAGGTTTTAGATTCACACAATTCTTGTTAAAACAGGACGGAAATATTTGGTAGGATATTAAATGGCTAAGAAATGGATATCACTTTTAGTCACATGAATTTTCATGCTTTCCTAAAGTTTACTATCTATCCTTATTATAGATTTAAAGTAACAGGGTTACAAGATATAACTTTTTAGATTAAAAGGTGTGGTTACTTACAAAATTACACCAAACATTTGATTTTGTGTATAAGAGATAGTCTACATTGTATTTCTACAACTGCAAATAGTAGAAGTAGAGAAAGACAAGAGAGTGAAGGATTTTTCCTCCCACCATCGTCCAAAATCAACAGGCCATTTATAGTAAAAATTTCCAGAGAGCATAATTGTTCTTTAAAAGACATGTCCATTAAATTAAACTGCAACCATTTGTTTGGGAGCTAAACAGTAAAGCATATTCATTCTTTTATCTCTTTTAATTTCTAAACCATTTCAAAAGACAAAGGAACACTTTGACTAAAACTTCCCTGCATATTAATATAATACGGAGTATTATTATTATTATTATTGTTATTATTATATGTAAAGATCATGTTGAACACTTGAGCAGTATTTCTTGATAAATATCCAACAATTCTTCTCTTTGGAATTTTACATGCATTTGATTCAGTTTTCAATGATATAGACCCTTGTATAATTCTTCAATCATACATCTCCATGTGTTTGTGCCAAAAAACATATTTTTTTTAGTTTCTGAATCATGCTTTACGTAGTACAAATGCTAAAAGGCTAGTTTGGAGAGTACTACATGCATCCATTTCGTTCTATAGGTCACCTAATAAAATATGTTTCCTTCAATCTATGATTTTTGGATTACCAAGAAAAGCAACGATCTTTTCTCCAAATTTACCATGTCTTTACTTTGGGGGATAACTAAGTAAATGCTTCCAACTTTCTTTCAAAGGGTTGTAATTTGGTAATTTTGTATCAATATTTATACCTAAAAAATGAGTCTTAATTAATGTACCTAAACCGTAAACGACTGGGATACCTAGAGTGAAGGAGTATGACCTTTTTGCAACAATTTGAGGATGTAATTTTTGTACATCAACATTTCAAGTGTGTGAAGATCATTTATTTGAAGGCTAGAAAGAAGAAAAAATTAAGTCTTGCACAGAGTTTAGATGTCAGTCCATCAATGAATGTCTTGATCTCGTGTGGTAGGCTTTGGTCAGTTTGGCAGAAGAAATTGCAAGATCTAACATCCCAGAAGGTTCTAGAAAGATTAACGGGAAGTATATTCAATCTCACCTCCTTTCACGTCTCAAAGGTACTAAAGTTGTTTATCTTTTCCTCTACTTTTGTTTCACCAATCTGATGTTAAATATATTTTCAACCGCCCCCCAAACTCCCTCCCCCATAGCTTCTATCTTCCACACTGAAGGAAAAAATTCAATTCAACAATGCAGATGCTACTTATGTTGTTTGTTTCATACAGAGTAATATATTTTTTTTAAACACACTGGGTAGTGAAAAGTTCACTTAGAAGCTATTTAAGCTTGTTTTAGATATAAATCTTTTACCATACAAAATAATAATCGTAGCAAGTATTATCCACAAGTATATTCACTTTATTGTATGTTTAACTGGATTTTTTTCTTCATATGGTCATGATAATTGCTCTGAAAAGCTTTAAAGGGAAAACTAAAGGAACAAGTAAAGGATGTGGATGCTGCTCAACCCAAAGAGGTTCCTTTATTCTGGATGGGTATGGCAGAGGTCAGTTTGTTAAGTAATTTGTGTGTCTTCATTAAATTCTGTCCAGCTTAACGGCAATGGAAAAATGCTACATTTGAGATATTCGGCTTGCAACACTCCCTTCTCTCCGTATGTTAAGGCACTTTTTTAAAAGGATTCAGTGCTCGTTTTAATAGGATGTTATATTCAATGATGTAGCGTTTATTTATGAGGCATAATACTTGAGGGCAATATTATAATATCATTATAAATTTCACCTTGGTTCCCATGACATTGGGAACCAATGTCATGGGATGACCCGAGGCCGCTCCGGTGCTCCGTTCGTAAAATTGACGGTTCCTAGCCCCCCTAACCCCCCCGGTAAACCCCCCCACCCCCTTATAATTTTCTTAAAAGCTACTCCTTCATTCTTTTTACTGGCTGTGTAATTGTTCATGCTTAGGAGGCAATAATTTGATATAAAATCAAGATGGAGTAGTATAATATGACTGGAATACCTTTATTAGTGTTTTAAAGCACTATATTACATTATGGATGGAGACGGCCAGAAGGGTAAGGGTGGAAAATGAGCAGTTAATGCTCTATTGATAAGTGACTATTGTTTGAGATTAAGTTTTTCTAAAACGACAATGAATAGAGAGCGGATGGAGTATGAAAATTGATAAATGATCATTTATTTTCTTGGGTTGTCAGTTTTTTTGTTGGCAATTGTCAAAATTGACATAGTTAGTACAAGAAAGACATTTGTTTTAGTTCATCATGTAATTTATATCTTATTCTTTTGAAAGTCCTAAAACCAAACACATATAATTGACATTTTTGAATTTCTGGGTCTGATTCAATTTTGGTTTGTTCAGAGTGTGCAAGTGATGGGATCTTTTGATGGATGGAATCAAGGAGAGGACTTATCCCCCGAGTACGCCGGTGATTACACACATTTCTCCACGACACTAATGCTCAGGCCGGGAAGGTACTCCCGTTTTCTTCAATCACCTCTAATTCCTTAGGGCAAGGTTCCCATGACATTGGGAACCAATGTCATGGGATGACCCGGGGCACTCCGGTGCTCCGTTCGTAAAATTGACGGTTCCTATCCCCCTAACCCCCCCGGTAAACCCCCCCACCCCGCCCCGACCCAAACGCACCCCCCACCCCCTTCAATTGCACCCCACAAGTTGAGTTTGACTTTAGAGTCAAATTTTGACTCCAAAGTCAAAATCAACTTGTGGGGTGCAATTGAAGGGGGTGGGGGGCTTACCGGGGGGTAGGAACCGTCAATTTTACGAACAGGGCACCGGAGCGCCCCCGGGTCATCCCATGACATTGGTTCCCAATGTCATGGGAACCAAGGTGAATTCCTTATAATATGATTGGGATTAACTGTTGGTTAATTTCTTTTAGTTGATCCCATTATTCATGTTTCTTAAATATGATGATGAAGGTATGAGATCAAGTTCTTGGTGAATGGAGAGTGGCAGCTATCCCCAGAATACCCCACTGTTGGTGAGGGGTTAAAGAAGAACAACCTACTGATTGTTGAATAGTAGTTCCACTATTGGCCCTATGGAGTACAATTCATGCCTTCATGGTGTGATTAGCCTTTCCAACAATTATTGTGTGCTTTAATTCGATGATTTAACCCTATTTTAAGGATTTTATAAGCATGATGATCTCAGACATGACTCTATAAGCAATTGCACTAAGGGGAGTTGAAAAACTACACACACACACACATATATATATATATATGAGAGGGGAATGTTGAGAGTTTCACATAAGAGTTTGTCTCATATCAAAATATGAAGAGAAGATGGCCAAAAGCAAATTTTGCTCAAGTTTTACTAGTATGAAGCATTTTGGTAAGTGTCTAAAACAAATTTGTTAGGCCTTGATTGGAATCACATAATATCATACTAATACAAAGTTTAGGTGAAAATATGCAGTCAAAGATTCTTGATGATACTATCATATCCCCTATCAATGTTGTCTCTTGAAAATGAAAAAAGAAAGCTTAGTGCTTGAAAAATGAATTAAAGTTACTATCATAATAGTGTTAAGATTATGCTATCTTGTGTCTGTTTTTAGATGCTTGTGTTTTTTTGAAAAAATCTTTCTACGATTTTCTTGATAAAAATAATGTTATGACATAAGACCATGTGTAGTCATGGAGCCTCAAGAGGGTGTTATCTGTCATGTGGCAACCACTTCATCGGGGACTGCGTGACCTTAAAATGCGGTACATAATGAATTGTAAACATTAATATGCCATGCCTATTAATTTTTTTTGAAGATTCCATGCCTATTAATGGAAAATTATATGGTACATCCAGCTGTACCTTCCTTTAGGTACATCTTGATATTTTTATAAATTTAACAAACTTTTTTTCTAATGCCCAGAACATATGTATGATAACTATTATATATGACAATGAGTACCGACAGATTTGAGAACGAGTACCATATTCTTATTCAATACAAACATGAATAAACCTGGGTTTTAAATTCTTCATACTCATAGATTACTCCCTCCGTCCCCCTGTATTTGTCTACTTTTGACTTTTGGAACTGTTCATCTAAGCACTTTGACTCATCAAATTCTCTCAATGTATAAGCCTAAATATAGTCATGTGTCTTGTTTTATTTGTCTTAAGATATAGATTATTAATATATAATTTTTATAATTTTTTAATATACAAATTACAAGATAAAATGAATTAAAGAAGTGCATTGGATGGTGTGTAAAAATGAAAGTGGACAAATACAGGGGGACGGAGGGAGTATAAATGAGTAGGAACGAATTGAATAGAGGAAGAAGTTGATGATGGTACTGAACTTTTTAATTGTGAAAAAATTGAATAATACTTTGTTTCAGAATGAACTTTTCCTTATTTGAGAATGAGTATTGTTTTTTTAAGAATGAACACTACGCTATTTATTATAATTATATTAGAAAAATGTGTAAAAATGAGTACTTCTTTATTTTAAAATGAGTACTACCTTTGCCAGAATGAGTACTACGTATTTCAAAATGAATGTTTATATTTTTACAAGAATGAGTACTACTTTATTTCAGAATGAGTACTACCGGGATGTACATATTTCTAGGTACATCAATTGGTAAAATACAATCTTCCTCAACTTTTATGATTTTGATTTTCGAAAGAATGAGTCCAAGGAGACTATATCCTTGTAAACCATCCATACTTAAACCCATCTTCCTCCTCATTTCCATGGCTGCCTGTTTTTCCTCTTCTCGCTCCCTCCCATTCGTCTTTTACCAGCGCCTCTGCTTCAACCCTTCGTTCGTCTCACGTTCCCTTTCTCACCCCAATCTTCGCCTGAAATCCCGCCCTTGTCCCCTCTGGTCTTCGTCTTTCTCCCTCTGCATTCACGCCCTCCGCATCTCAGCTCCCCTCCCCCCGCTTTCTCCTCGCAAGCCGGAAACTCTTTCCCGATCGTTCTCGATGGCGTCGGCTCCGGCGACCGATGACAATCCTTTGTTGACGGATTTCTATTTCCCCCCGTTCGATTTGATCGCCGCATCTCACGTCCGCCCCGGGATTCGCGCTTTGCTGAAGCGACTGGTATGTTCTCTTTCGATGCGTACGCATGCGTGTGTTGTGTCAGCTCGGTATG
>OOIL02000889.1:2303588-2351728 GCA_900332095.2 Cuscuta campestris | reverse complement strand
TTTTTGTTTTTATTAATAGGCTGGGTTTTTGAATTACTCTGTACTCAAACATTTAGTTTTCTCTCAATCCAAGTTTGTATGACTAACTTTTTTACGTTTCTTTGCAGGAATTGACAAAATTGTCACGGAAGTTTGGGGAGAATGTCTTAGATGCCACAAAGAAGTTTGAAAAATTAGTAACTGACAAGAAAGAAATTGAGGGGTTGCCAGCTACAGCTCTTGGTTTGGCTGCCCAGACAGCAGTGTCTAAAGTAATGTCCCTTCTAGCATTTCCATTGTTCTTGTTTATGGTACATGCTATATGATTTTTCATTGCTTGATTGTTTCCTTAACATCTATGCAACTGCTTATAGGGACATGAAAATGCTACTGCAGAAAGTGGGCCATGGATTATTACATTAGATGCACCAAGTTATATGGCTGTAATGCAACATGCAAAAAACCGTGTGCTACGGGAAGAGCTGTACCGTGCCTACCTAACTCGTGCTTCAAGTGGAGATCTTGATAACACAAAAATTATTGACCAAATTTTAAAGCGTAGGTTGGAAAAAGCTAAGCTTCTAGGGTACAAGAGCTATGCGGAGGTATGATCTTTCCTCATTTTTATATGTACTTCTCCTTCACGTGGCTTGATTAGTGACTATTCTTATACTTTGGTATAATAGTTAAGCATGGCTAGCAAAATGGCTACTGTTGATAAAGCAGAAGAGCTACTTGAAAAACTTCGTAGTGCTTCCTGGGATCATGCAGTTCAAGGTAGCTCCACGTAGTAATTTTTTCTTCAATTGTATTATCGTTAACATTATACTCTATCTTTCCTTATACTCCCTCCGTCCTTAAAGACCCTTCCTGTATTGATTTTTAAGGTGCGCCTAAAATCTCTATTTCTGCTAATATTTCACGTGTTTCTATTTGATTTTTAAGGGATTTAAGGGGAGTGTATTTTGTTGTTAACTGTCCAAAAATGCCTTTGGACGTGATGGGTAAAAGTAGAATGTGATGGGTAGATTAATAGTGGATAGATATGATGTGATAGGTAGAGTAAGAATTAGTAGGGGTAGAAGTGATTTTTTAATTGAAAGTGGAAATTTTTTTTGGGACAGATGAAAAGTGAAAGAAGAAAGATTTTTAGGGACGAATGGTGTAATAATTCTTTTGGTCTAGATTAACATGTATGTTTGATGTAAATCTGTAAATAATATTTCAAATATATTGTACAATACTATCTCCGTCCCAAATTAAACTTCTTATTTGCTTTTTCATTGAGTTTAAGAAAAATTGAAATTGTGTGGTTGAGATATATGCATAGGAGAGAGAAATAAAGTGAGATTTATGCTTATTTAAAAGGAATGTGAAGTTTATTTGTGATGACCCAAAATAGAAAGTGGGAAATTTATGATGGGACGGAAATAGTTTCTTCTAGATGTCAAGCCAGATTCAGTTGAAGCACAAAAATTGTTTTTTCATTGGGATATCCTTATAGATTGATACAATAACAACAACTAGGTCCTAATTTCAAATCAATAGGATTGACCACAACAACAACCCTATAGAATCCCACAAGTGTAGAATCCCACAAGAGTAGGGGTTGCTGGGGGTGTGTGTACGTGGACCTTACCCCTACTTAAAAGTGGAGGGGCTGTTTCCAAGAGACTGGCCACATAACCAAAATATAATCTTCCTATTCCCGATATCATCCACCAATATCTTTATTTTCCATTCTGTTGTCAAGCGCCATGTGCTAATTAATCCTTGTAGATTAGTGTCATTTTAAAGTTACTTTACATAATACGCTGTCAAGTTCTTTTTTTGTAAGTTTGCCACCTTATTATTTATTTACGTATTTAATTTTTTATCTGCGGTTAAGTGATATTTGGCTCTTAATTCAGATATGGAAGACCTCAAAGACTTTTGTAAAAGTCAAGGTGCTCCAGAAGCTAAAGATTTGAACCATTGGGATATTGGTTTTTGGAGTGAGAGGCTTCGTGAATCCAAGTATGAATTAAATGAGGTCTGATCTTCTCTATCTATATGATTTAAAACATGGGTTATTCTTTTTAAACAAATACTGGCGTTCACATCCACTTTTTTCCCTTTCACATATAAGATAACAAAATGGAAAATGAAAAACAAGAGTTGGACATGAGTGAGAAAAGCTAAATTAGTTACATTGAATCCAATGTGGTAGGTAGTCTTTCATTCTAATGCAAAGGTAAAGGATGAACTTTGACAAGTCAAAACTCACAAGAGAACATTTTTTTTAAAGTAGGGGAGCTAATTTTTTGCCATTGTGATTCTGAAGGAGTTATATTGTGCTTTGTATTAATAAGATTATGTGATACGGCGGGTGATGCCATAAATGCATGCCGTAAGTGCAAAACACAATTCTAAAATATATTAAGTAGGAGATCAGTTGCAACACTAGTGTAACAACACTCCCACTTTTAAGCTCACATGTTATCAAAATATAATTACAAGAAACTGAAAGTGTTTGGAAAGTCTGGCAAAAGAAACTAATAAATGCATGTATTCCTTGGTCATTTCCAAAGAGAGTGCTAAAATTAAAAACATCACTCTATTAGGGGACTCAAGCATGGAAATTACTTTCTAAATAAATTCCAATTATTATTGTAAATGAACACAGAATATGTAATGTACTCCCTCCGTCCCACTTGAAACTTCTCAGTTTGACTTGGCACGGTTTTTAATGTAATGCTAAAATTGCTTTGACTTTCCACATTTGCCCTTTTGTTTTTATCCTTCCAACCCCACATCACCCCTGCAAAGTTTCAATCTCAAACCCACCCACCCACCCCTGCAAATCCACCGGCTCCATTCTTGCCATCTCCGTTTTTGAAGAGATTGGGCTCAAAATCAATAGCTATTGAAATTGAAAAAAAAATTAAGAGATAAGGTAAGATCTATTTTTAATCCGCCATGGTCGTTGGGACTGTCATCACCTCATCGCCCGAAAGCTTTTCCGTTACCGCTGCCACCTGATCGTGAAAGCTTTGTCCGAGGAAGAAGGTGAATGGGAGCCAGATCTGTAGGTTTTCTAGCTAGATCTTGCTAAAAAAGGAAATTAAAACCATTTCACAGTGAAAAGACAGACTGGATTTAGTGCCCGGATGATGGAGGAACGAACTTCTATATCAGAATCCTTTGAGCCGCTACATGTGGCCGACGCCGGCGAAGAAAAAGAGGGGGGGTGATGTTGAAGATGTGCGGTGGGGGTGGTTGAAGAAGAAGGAAAGAAAAACTGAAAAAGAAAAGAAAAAGAAAAGAAGAAAAAGGGGAATGGTGGGGTGGGTTGGTCTGATCGAGAACAAAGAAAAGAGGACAGAAGAGTTGTGGAGGAGAGAAAAAGAATAAAGGAAGAAAGGGTAAATTAGTAACTTTAAATAAATTTTAATTCCATTTAGGAAACGGGAAGAATCAAGTGGGACGGCTTAAATAGGAAAGTGAGAAGAAAGATATGGGACGGAGGGAGTACTAATTTGAAAAAGTGAAATTGACCAATACACTAGATCTGAATTATTTGAAGAGGTGAATAATTAATTCTCATAGTCAAGAGCCTTTTAAAATTCCACAAGCATATCCTATTTCTAGGCTTTGTGTTGTGTGGTTGTGTTGTTGGGTAAATTAATTATCAACTCATAGACAAGAAAAGTATTAGTGAATTTAATCAAACTCACAATTCAGTCCATTCAAAGGTGGCATGACCATATTATATTACGAAATGAGCAGTGAATTTAATCAAACAACGTAAATAAAGTTTGACCGTGTGAATAGTGTACGGGAAGAACCAACTTGGATGGAGGGAGTAAGAGAAAAGAGTCAAAAGACCCAAGAGAACACGCCATGAACCACCATAATCCCCAAATCCGAACCCATTGGTGAGAAATTAGCCTAGCATGTTTGTGGAATCAACAAAAACAATGAGCAACAGACAAATGATATTTACTAACAAGAATTTAACAAGAAATCCCGAATTTAAGAAGTAAGATTAAATGTTGAACAATAATGTCAAACACACTCTAAATCTCAAGAAAAATGAAGAACATGGGTAAAATAAAGTTCTAGAATAGTAGAATCTAAAATATAAATACCTTAAATCTTGAATCTTGACGAAAATAGAGAGTGGAAATCTCTGATAGGAAGTTTGGTTCGTGCACTGCTGTTCGACCATTGTAAGAAATAAGAAATTTGAACCAGTCTGTGCAGTTTTAGGGTTAGGCATCACTTTTATAGAAGGAGAGGATTCAAGAGGATGCTGGCAGAAGACGACCGTTCTTCATGTTTTTTTTTCATTCTGCAAAGATGGTCAGAATATGCCTGGAAGACGACCATCTTGCAACCACCGTTTTCTGCATTACCCATATTTGTGATTTTATACTTTCACTCAAAATTGAGGACAATCATTGCAAGATGGATTCGCTGTCTTCTATACTGTAGCTTTCTCCGGCTTTTCTAAATTGTACTCAGAACATATGATTGGCAGCGTTCACCATGGAAGACGGCCGTTTTCCTGATACTTCTTAGCTCCTTCAGTACTTAATAAAACATTGGGTGTTCTCTTAATGGTTCAGCTAGTACATTGGATGGTCATCTAATGTACCGAAGATGGCTGTTTTTGGGACACCATCTTCGGATCTGTCCTCTGTTTGCTCCTTGTTCAGCTTGACGAGTGTTTGTTTCTTCCAATAGTCAATCCTTGCTCTTTCGAGTAATCAAAACGCTCTTAAAAAGCCAAGATCCAAGAATCCTCATTTTAATTTCCCAAGTGACTTTTACTGTAGTGAATGCCCAAGGACCCAAAAACTGCCGAAAGGCACTGGTAAAAGCCTAGGTTTACGTCTACCCATAAAAACTAGCAAGGACACTTAAGATAAAAAGCTGAAGGAATGGAACATGTCTATCACTGTCCCACTTGACCATTACTCCTTTTGAAATGTCAGTGCTTGGAGCGGTGGGAGCGGTGCAAGTGCATTTGTGCAACTGCTCCCAATTGGAGAGTATGCAAACTCTTCGTTGAATAATTTAAACCTTTGTGGCTTGTTTTTTGGTGTAAAAAACTCTATCAACTACTTCAACTTGATGTGAACTAGATCCGCTTATATCTAGTACTAACCAGTAATTGTGGAAGCTTTCTATGTACTAAAATAAGTGTGAATGTTTGTGGGTTTGCATCTAAGCTTGACAAATATATTGTATGCATTTTATGCTCTTTTTTTTATGCGGTGCACTTTTTTCCCTTCAAATTTTACTGTACATGCTGATTTGAAGTAACTAACCATTAATAAATTTTATAGGAAGAATTGCGCCCATATTTTCCACTACCAAGGGTCATGGATGGTCTTTTTAAGCTTGCAAATAAGCTTTTTGGTATATATGCTGAACCTGCTGATGGTTTAGCTCCGGTAAAAATTTCAGTTGCCTGTCAAACATAAATTTAAGAAGTGCGACTGATATCTTTACTAATAACAATGCTATTAATTAGGTATGGGACAAGGATGTCCGCTTCTACCGTGTGAATGATTCCTCAGGCAGTCCCATAGCATATTTTTACTTCGATCCATACTCACGTCCATCTGAAAAGCGTGATGGTGCATGGATGGATGAAGTTGTTGGTCGAAGCCGTGTATTGTCTGTAGATGGTGCTTCTGTAAGGTTGCCTGTTGCCCATATGGTTTGCAATCAAATGCCACCTGTGGGAGAAAAACCCAGCCTGATGACATTCCGTGAAGTAAGCATGCACTTGATCATTATGCTACCCACAAAATAAGAGTGAACATACTGGTAGGGACATATAACAGAATATAACTATATAAGACACCATCTAAAGGTGAAGTGGCAAGGGACACTAGATGCTGGCATGCTGGGGCTTTCTTACCTTGCAGAGGAATGTATTATTATGCATTTATGTGTTTAGGACTGTATAGAGAACACATGTTAAAAAAAGTACAGACGAGCTGGGCTAGACCCATATTAATTTGGGAAACACTTCGAGCTAGGTTTTTGATACATATTCAGTCTAATTTGGAATCTATTCTATGCATTGTTATTCTTTTTTGGATTTAATGTAGGTTGAGACAGTCTTCCATGAGTTCGGCCATGCCCTTCAGCACATGTTGACTAGGGAGAATGAAGGTATGGTTGCTGGTATTCGGGGCATAGAGTGGGATGCTGTAGAATTGCCATCACAATTTATGGAAAATTGGTGTTATCACAGGTATTTGGAACCTTTATTGTCTTTATGTCTAACAAGTATGAAAAGCCTTGGTTAATTGCTATTGTTTAATATGCAGCAAAGCTATTTATTTTTTGGAATTATGTGCATTTGTTTTGCCTCTCTCTCTCTCTCTCTCTCTCTCTCTCTCTCTCTATCCCCTCCCCCTTTCTCGGGAGAGATGGAAGTTTTGGGTTTAAACTTTATATCAACTAAATTCTTACCGTTGGTGTTGAAAAAGAAACTGATACTCTCTTCTTCCCACAAAGGTAGTCCACTATCTTTTTGCACTCAATTAAGAAATAAAGAATGATACTAGTTAGTTAGAACAGTTAATCATATTTGTACATGTCATCATGCCATTGTAAATGTGGATGATTAAGTAGGGTTCAACTTGGAAATGAAAATTGAAATGCCACCTAAATACCTAATAAGAACACTGGACAATCTTTGTGGGATGGCCAAAAATGGAATAGTGGACTATCTTTGTGGGGGAGTGAGCATGTTTTGTACTTCTATGATTTATGGCAGTTCTTCATTTAAAGGAACCAAAACAGTGTATGTTAATAAGGCCCATGACAGAGTGACAGACCTACTTCAGAAGGGTAACACCGAACTACCCTTTATGCTGCAAACATTATAAAGAATCATATAAGCTGTGCGCCTGTGCAATAAAAATGCGCTTAGTGGTGTCTAGCAAAGTGTTTTGCTTACATCGAATTACTTCAATTGAATAAGGTGTAACCCATACCTTGCATGGTTGAACCTCACCCACACTTTTCACAACTATGACCACATGAATAGTTAAATCTTAAAAGAGATACTAATGGGAAAGGTGGGGTATATTTTTGCATAGCTAGTAACACTATATAACCATAATTATTGATATTTTTCAATTTGATAATGAACTTTATCGATTAATAAGAAAGAAAATATATGTTATCTTTATTTTAAGCACACAGGATTTTAACTAAAAATGGGTTGACTAATATTTTTCCGGTTAAATATAACCTCCCTATTATTGTTAAATTTATTAATTATGAAAATAAAAATCATCCTATGAATAAGAAATACACAGAAATGATTTTAAAACTTCACATATTTAAAACAAACTCCTGTTATATACTCCCTCCGTCCCAAATCTTCCGTCCCATATTGACTTGCACGGTTTTTAATGTTTAATAAAAAGTGGGTTGATATTTCTCTTTTGCCCTTTCACGTACTGCCCTTCTCCTTCGTCCCTAACCTTCCCATCCTCCATCACCACAAATATATCCATTCTTTTTCTTCATAATCAAAATCAGAAAAAAATATGCTTGATCCATTCTGACAAAACAAATACAAAGTCCTCATTTCCAAAAACGTGAAGAGCACACCAAATCTATCCACAGTATGAAGAAAGAACTTTATTTTTTATTGCCATCACCATCCCGGAAATATCAGATCTAAAGAGCTCTGACTTCATAAATCTTCAGATCTGGTCATTGTTATCTCTAGCTGGCGGTAAACCAGAAGAAGAAACAGGTAGGGGAGAGAAGAAGAAGAAAGAGAGGGGAGAGAGAAAAAGAAGAAACGGGCGAAGGGGTAAGAAGAAGAAGAAACGGAGACCGGGAGAAGAAGAAGAACAAAAGGAAGAGCTAAGAATGAGAAGGGACGGTGGTGGGATGAAGAAGAAGAAGAAAAGAGAGCAAGAAGGAGAATAAGAAAGAAAAAAAGGTAGATTGATCTTTTAGGTAAAATCTATTTGCCAAAGAAGGAAACAGGAAGAAAGATATGGGACGACCCAAAAGGGAAAACGGGAAGAAAGATATGAGATGGAGGGAGTAGTATTTAATGTGTGTGAGAGTGCTATAATCTATTGGAGGTCATATAGGAAACTTGAGGAATGGATGTGGCACTCCCGTCCTCTTTCCCAGTGTGCAACTCCTGTGAATAACTCTTACATTGGTAGGTCCTTTGGAGACCCACCCTGATTGCCCCAAATCCGGGGGTCATTTGAAACATGAAGTATATTTTTTGGTAGTGATAATTTGTAGGGTCCTTTTGATCCTACAGGCTGGAGTGGGCTTGATTGGTAGGCTGAGCTAGGGAAAAGTAGATGAACTAAGCACCAGGGTATGTGTGCTTGGTTCATTGGGTAGTACAGAAAGTAAAAGTGAATGCTTTTCGTTTATTGGGGGCAGTAGCCTGAACACAAGCTTACATGTTCAACTGTAAGTTCCAGCCCCAACACGGGTGCCAAGAGGCAGTATTTATTATCGTCAAGTAGAACTGCCAAAATGGGTGACCTGTGACCGCCCAAAAAAATGGTTTAGGCTAGATGGTTTTGAATATGGGCTAACAATTTTATAACCTGACTCGTAAACAATACTTTTGTGCTGCCGGGAAACACCGTGACATCAAAATGTAAACTTTTTTGCGGGATGGTCGGAGTAATTAAAATTTGCACTGGTTTCTATACTAGACACAACAACAACAACAACCCAGTTGGATCCCACAAGATTAGGGTCTGGGGAGGTCGGGAGTATGTGTGTACGCAAAACACCTTAGGATCCAAAAACATTAGCTTGAAATTCATTTAATAGTGTAAAAAACATGATTGAAATGCAAAAAGAAACTCAAGGTAATGGGATCATCTTAATCGAACTAGCCATTAGTCTTTTTCTGCAAGGAATGTGTAATGTTATTTTCTCTATTTGCAAAGGTGCTGATGATGAGCGTTTATGAGTGGCACAATAATTGTGAGTCACAAAGAATGACCTTTGCTATTGATTTATGAGTATGAGGCTGATTGGTCTTTACTTTGAAGTCTTTTATTCTTTGTGTCATTCTTCTTTGGAGTGAGTAAAAATGATAATGTTCTTTCGTCCTTGAAATTTCTAGGACGTCAATTTGTTTCCATATGCGTCATTTACTGATTATGCATGACATTATTTCTTGTCAATCACCTGTGTCTTGTTATGCAATAAGTAATAGATGTATATTATTTATTGTTACCATCAATTGTTCATAGTTTTCATATGGATCTATGCAGGGAGACCTTGATGAGCATTGCTAAGCATTATGAAACTGGTGAGTCTCTTCCCGAAGACATATACAAGAAACTCCTTGCTGCTAGGACTTTCCGTGCTGGATCCTTTAGTCTCCGTCAGGTTTGTGAGTTATCCCCCCTCCCAGTCTTCCCTCCTCTTTCTCTCGCACACTGATTTTGTAGGGAACTGAAGTCAAAAGTCGATTTTCATGCTCTCTAAATTATATACTCCCTCCATTCCATCATTAAGTTCCCATTTACTTTCACGGAGTTGAAAACACACGTGAAATTGTGTGGTTAGAGTATATGGAGAGAGATAGTGCGAAACACAAAAATTCATTTGTGAAAAGGAATAAGAATTTTACTTTGGGACTTTAAATGAAATGAAAGTGAGAACTTACATATGGAAGAGAACTTTCCATAAAAGGGTGGTGTGAACTTATATATGGGACGGATGGAGGAAAGTGTAAAAGTGTCTGGAAATTAAATGTCTTCACATCATCATGGCTCTGAACGCCCCATATGTAATTAGCAAACAGAAACCAGAAATTCCTGGGTGAGCTTTAAATGACTGTCATAGAGACATTTTATTATTTTTATTTCGCAGTTGAGATTTGCAACGCTCCTAGACCTCAACGTAAGCTCTATGTGTGGTCCACCAAGTCTTTGTTAGAAACTACAACTGGTTGCCCAAAGATTCTTCTGAGTTCACGAGGGGGGTGAAGGACTACTATTCAAGGAAACACCAAAGTCGGTGTATAAGTTACCACCTATACGACGACCTATGATGTCGATGTTCCAAGTAAACGAATGGCAAAAAATGTGTGTTTCTTTTGTTTGCCATGTTACTTTTCCTTTATCGACTCATTCCACATCTTTTTTTTGTTTTGGTACAAGGGGAAAATCCTCCCCTCCCCCTGATCTTAAATTTTTCTTCCGAGTTTGACTTGACACACATTAACAAAGTGAAATTGCGTGGTTGTGATTTACTTAAAATGATAGAAAGAATGTCAAAAACAGATCTTTCCTTGACAAGAAATAAGAATAAAATTTTAGGATGGAGGGAGTATCATTCTTGACATTGTTTTTTGTTACCACTTCTTTATTTAAGCCCATAATCTCTTTGTAATTAAATCTGTTTTATTATTTATTTTATTTGATGGACTCTTTGCACGCTTAAGTGTTCGGCTGTTTTGTTGTATTTTTCTTTTATCAAATTATTACTCTTATTAGGTAACAAGTGTGCCAATACTCTTAAAAATTTGAGAATTAACATAAATTGTAAAATAGTCACTGATATTCAAGAAAAAATGGGGTTGGAACTTAATGTCTCCTACTTAAGGAGAGTAGAGGGATTTAGTTGTCTATTTTGCTTGTTTTCATTTGACCGGAAATAGTGGTTCACTTCCAATATTCAGTAAAAAAATGATGAATAATTGCGTAGAGATGGGGTTTAAACACTTAAATGAATGAGTGTCATCTTCATTCGAGGTGGTTTGGACATGTGAGATGACGGAGTGTTGTGTCCCCAATATGGAGATGTGAGAGGCTCATGGTGGTGGTGAGGGTAGGGGTAGAAAGGAAGATTCGGAAAGAGGTAATTAGACACGGCCTAAGACTTTTGACCCTTACCAAGGATATGTCCTTAGATAGAAACTTTTGGAGAGCTAGAATTAGGGCAGTTCGGTAGGCGTCTTGGATTGGGTGGTAGTTTCTCACTTTTTGCTTTGTGTTTTCTACTTGCTATGCCTTTCTCTTATTGATACTAGTTGTCTTAGCTTTTTGTGCTTGTGTTTCCTCTGTTGTATGTGTCTTTATGTGTCTTCTGTGAGTTTGCGCTATTTGTGTTACTTGAGCTAGGATCTCTTGGAAACAGTCTCTCTAGTTTTGGGTAAGAGTAAGGTCTGCATACAGATACCCTCCCCAGATCCTACGCTCGTGGGATTCGATTGGGTTGTTGTAAATCCATTTCTTAAAAATGAGATATTTTAAAAACTAGACAACTAAATCCCGACAGAGGGAGTATTCTTTTTATTGTTTCGTTGATTTACATGACTATCATAGAAGACCAAATAATCAAGTGATAATAATGGTTATGCAGTGGGCAGAAGTTTTGTCTGCTGATGCTTTCTCTGCATTTGAAGATGTCGGCCTAGAAAACGAGACGGTAAAAATCAAACATTTCCTATTTTCTCCCCCCTGCTTTACAATTAAGGAAGCTCTTTTTGTGTTAGTCTCACTATTTTCATGTTCACCATTGATTGTCAAACAGGCTGTCCAAGAAACAGGAAGAAGATTCCGGGAAACCGTGCTCGCTCGTGGAGGCGGGAAAGATCCACTGGAGGTAGAAATTAACACTATGGTTCAAAGAATTAGGAAGGAAAGGAAAAGAAAAACCTTGAGGCCCCGTTTGGGACACGGAATTCAAACTATGGAATTGGAATTGAGGACTTCAATTCCAACTCTGGTGTTTGGTAGCACAAAAATTATGTGAATTTGGAATTGATAGTGCAAAAAATGAATTGGAATTGGTGAATTCAATTCTATGGAATTGAATCCCATGGAATTTCAATTCCAATTCAACAATTCAATTCCACTTCCATCAATTCCGTATACCAAGCGGACCCTGAGGAATTTGTTTTCCCTCTTCTTAGTTCATTTCCCCTGCATTTCCTTATCCTTTCACTTCTCTTTCTTTTTCCTCGTTAACCAAACAAGAAAAACTGGTTTCCCTCTCATTTTCTTTTCTTTTCCCTTTCAAATCCCTTGAACCAAACAGTGTAGAAGTCTATGCACTCGATTACCACATTCAGAAGTTGCACCCTCTCATGTCGTTTGAACGTTTTTTTTTGCAGGTTTTTATTGAATTCCGAGGACGAGAACCTTCTCCAGAGCCCCTCCTAAGGCACAATGGCCTCTTACCAGCTGCTGCATAAGCTTCCCAAACATGCCCTTCATAGGCCCAACCACGCCGCGTACGGTTAGCTTCTTCAAACTCCTCAGAATCACACTTAAGACTTTTGCCAACTAGTTTAAGAGGATTACTAAACTGGCAGACTGACTGATCCGTTATTTTTACCTCTTTTCCTTCGTATAACTTATATATACACAAAGAGTACAATTTTGCAGTTTCTTGGACTCAGTTATTTCACTCTTTTTACAACACTTATACTTGGGGATGGAAAGACTGCTCTATCAGTACTACCACTTAGAAACAGTTTCTTCTAAGCCCATATTGATTTGGTGCGCTATTTACCCGATTCTATCATTTACATCTGTCTTAGTATTTACACTATTTCAATCTCACATTACTCTCTCCGTCCCAATTTAATTTAAATCGCCTGTTTTGACTTTTGGGCATATTTAAGGAAACTAAAAAATAGAGTTGATTTTTTGAAATTGACATTACTTTTTTAGAGGGGTGATGATGAATGAGAAGATAAAGTGAAGAAGATTGACTTATTGTAGGGGTAGTTTAGGTATTTTATTTTTAAAAGTTTACAAAAACAACTAACAGACAACTTATTTTGGGATGGAGAAAAAAGGCAAACAGACAATTTAAAATGAGACAGAAAGAGTAATATATAAAATAAAAAAAGATAAAACTAATACCGTAGTATTAATTAAATCGGTGGGGTTCTAGTGACATCCTCTTTTGGTGACTAGCGCTGTCACTGTCATTTTGGAGCACTTCCGATGCCCCGTTCGTTAAATTAACGGTTCTTACCCTTCTAACCCACCCCCTAAACCCCTCACTCTATCTCCACCTCTGCACCCCCTCCTCAATCTCACCGTAAGGGCCCCACAATAATCATTTGATAAAACTTTTAAATTAATTTTTTTGTGTATTTATTTGTTATAATAAAAAAACCCCAATTTTTTTTAAATCTAAAATGGGACAAAAAATAATGAAATAAAAGAGAATAAACTCAAAAACAAATTTGGATAGAAATAGGTAAATATTTAAAATATAAAAGTGTAATCATTGTAGTGGTTGTGAGACACTATATGTGTAGAGTGAGTGAGATTGTGAGTATGGTTGATTTGGAATAAGCAGATAACCTCACGAAGAAAAGAGGAAACAAAAAAGGGAAAATGTTAAACTTCTCTCCTAGTTCGTGTTTAAGAGTATCTCACAGGCAATTCAATCCACATGCACTGTATTCGCTTAATGTAAGTGGGTGCCTCTCCCATGCTTATGAAATACGGAGTATAATTTTCGTCAAGAATATTTGTTCATCTTTGATTTATAATTAAATAAACATAATAGAGTATATATTAATTACATAAAACAAAATTTTGAAAATATTTTTTAAGATAAATCTAATAAAATTGTTCTTGTATTAATATATAATCTAAATTTTATTTAATATATGGTCAATATTTATTAATTTTGACTCTAAAATGTTAAAATTAAATGAATATTCTGGAACCAAGATAGTATTTCTTCCATTCTAATATACTCCGTATTAAAGTCTTGGTTTTCTTTTTGAAAACAAAAACTTCTCATTCATTAAAAAATGGCATTACAAAGTTTGGCTGAATAAGAGACCAGCCAGTCACCAATCTCCACTCTAACTTCTTAGGGAGGAAGCAGAGGCACCTGCATGGGTAAGCTTCATGACTTCCAAACCACAAAACAAAATCACCCCACCTATGTGGGTAGGATGCCACAAGGCAAACCTTTACCATTTAAATTTTATGTCAAAGTTATAACATGATGGGTTATAATTAATTATTTAATTTGTTTTAATTTTTTTAAAAATAAAATATTTTAGGTTACTTGTTGGTAGGTGCTGACAGTGATTTTATAATTTGTGGTACTTGCATTGAAGGTAGAAATGAGATCCCATTGCAGGATTGTTCGATGCATGGATAGTACCCATGAGTGCTTCTCCCCTTCTTAGCTAGCTTATCATGAGCCATCACTTTATTGGCCTTCTCGTATTAATAAAGTCTTGTTCTGGTTTTACACAATAGAGAATAATAAGTCTTGTTTTCTCCTAATATTTTGTATGATTTACATTTATTTTTTACTTATTAATTTGCATATGTATCATTTGTTTCAAAGACAAGGGAGTAATAATTTTTTAGGAGAATAAACATACGCAGTCAATAGCACACGGAAAGAAAACAAAGTATATGCGTACGCAAATTTTTAGAGGGAAGATAATGAACATAAGTGTAGTAAAGACGGGTAAAGTGTGTAAAACAATCCATTAAAATTAATGAACTTTTTCCTCAAAATGGAATGGCATAATAGAGATCCTTTTATGCGTGTAATGTAAACTAACAATCTGCCAAGGACAGACTTGAATTATGTTCATGCATGGCAATCATATTGTTGTTGATATATTTACATACACACACACACAATTTTTTTGAAACGTGTAAATTTTTTTGGGACGGAGGGAGTATAAAGTAAATAGAGGGCCCGTTTGGAAAGAGTATTTTTGATTAGCATTAACGTTTTAGATAAAATTTTAACGGTGCATATTAACTTTAAAAACGCTAACACTAAACGTTGTCCGTTGATAACCTTTTCAAAACGTTAACACCTAATTACCTCTGACACTTTTCCCAAACAGCTAGAGTAATTCCAACTATTACATACTACATATTTTCAAAATTTTATTCATTATAAATTCAACCAATGGGGAAAACTCTGGTTTCCAAAACAAAAATTGTACTCAATAACATAATAATAATAATAATAAGGTAAATTTTCACTCTTAGACATGACATATTTAGAAAATTCTATTCTTTGCTATACAAATCAAATAGAAGAACTCGGTACGTAACAAAGTCTATATTTAAGGGGTTTTTTTGTTGGTATATCTACAATTAGTAATACAAAACTTGTAAGAAAAAATTTAGGATATTAATTAATAATTGCCTTAATACTCCGTAATTCCCAATTATATATAGAACTCTATACTTACCATATAAGCATATATTCTTCCACGGTGAGTAATATATATAAATAGAACCCAAACCCATTCTTAATTAATTATATATATATACCAGTCTGGGATTTATTAAGTGCCTTGTTAATTAAAAACTTCAATAAATCCGCCATGGCCAAGTTTTCTTATTGCAATATCATCCTCGTCCTCGTCATCCTGGCTCATCTCACAGGTATAATCATTCTTAAAATATTTTTCAACAACATGAAATTGTTTAGTGATTCGTGTTTTTAAATAGTTATATTCGAAGCGTTTGTTTTACTTTATACCTCTTTTCGTAATTACAAGTTTATATGTTTTTCTTTACGTATAAATATCTAAAGATGATGAACTTTGAGTGAATAAATAGTGTGTATAATGTGAAATATATACAATGAAAATTCATTCTTTAAATCTCTTTTTTATATGAATTTTTATAATGGTATTATTTATATATTCAGATACAAAATGGGTTGAGAGGGCAAATGCGTTTTGCATGGTGGATCCGAATGATTGTTTGTTGCCAGAATGCAGAAAGACGTGTTACCTGCAGCACGGTCAAGCTTTTGGACAGTGCCTACAAAGATCGGGAGGCGACCCACTCAATCCTAAATATCAATGCATTTGCGCGGGAGGCCAATGCAATTAGTTTGTTCCTAATTAGCTCATTAATTAATTAAGTCCTAATTATGGAGAATCTATCACTCAATTTTGTAGTTTAGCGTAGATTATATTAGTGCATTATTGCACTTATTTCTATACATATGAAGAAGTATTAAAAAGTGAAACGTATTTATGGATTTAGTTATGGATTCAAATGTTCTCTTTTTAATTTCACTTTGGTCACTTATGAAAAAGTAGAATTATCAATTATATGGTTGATTGGTAATATATGAAGATTTTTTTTTAATGCTGTGCTGATAATATTTCGATTTATGCTTATTTGTGGCCTTTTTAAATCATTTTAGCTCGCAATATTTTTAATTGGGTTGGAATATATATTTTTGAATCTGTTGGTTTGTATTTTATTTTTCCTTCCATTTCCTAAGTTATACATACTCTGTGTCAAAGATAGACGTAAAGAAAGGAATTATTTCAATTTTGTTTTTCATAATTTTATTATCAATCCCTCTTTTTTAGTAGAGTAATTAATCATAGTGGAGTTGGAGAGGTGGGTAATATGCCCAGAAAGGATAGGTGGGTAAGTGGGTTTGGTCAAAAATTGGTCATGGCTAAGATCCAAGGTCCACTGGGCTGGCAGTAGTGGTACACTGGTACTATTTATCAACATATTGGGTGGGCTGGGGATTGTTTAGCTGGGCTGTTTCAGGTCCAGGAGTGACCTCACACCCTTTTTTTTATAAACATTACACTGATACTTTTCCCCCAAAGCTTAATTACTCTAAATACTTCTCAATTAGTGTGCATTTGATAATAAAGACCATTAAGCAGCTTTTTTAGATTGATGATCATCATTACTCTGTCTGTACATTCACTTCTATGTTACTCACCACTGAAGTTAATGTGGTGTGACTTTTCTATGCAAAACAAAAAACTTAATCCTTAATCTAACCATTCCAAAGCTTCCAAAGCCCATCAGACTTCACAATTTAAGGGCTTCTTCTGCTCCATATAGGGTAGGGTGATCTCAGTCTGCCCTCGCCTCTGAGTCATTCCCTGAAGAGTTTCCTGATTCTGATGGTTGTTAGTGATTCAAATCAGTCAGTATATATATATGTCATGATCAATTATGTTTGGGGCACCCCAACTTTGACACCCACGATGTCGAATGTTTGTAAATGTCTAAAAGAAGGTTGTGTCAATTTGGGGTACACTTTGCATTTTTTTTCTATGTGTCATATCTGATGCAAAACTACTGGCATTTGTGCAATAAGATAAGATACAGATTAGAATGGGTTGGGATCTTACCACTGGAAGAAGAAGAACTGCTTGAGTTTGAGGTAGTTGAGCTGCTTGATCCACTAACATCATCCTTGTCAATCTCTATTGTGGGTATGCCACTGTTCAGAGTTTCTTCCCCAATATCAATGTCCTCTTCTTCAGCATCATCCCCTTTGTGCTGTGGGATGGGTAAATCTTTTGGCACCTGATTCTTGAAAACAGCACCATCATCAATCCAAACCAAAAGAAACTGAAGAAAACTAATGATCAGGTCAAGAACACAGTTAGTTAATTCTTACTTTGCTAATGGATTGCATCTTCGCATCGTTCAAATCATTCTTGAGGGACTTGACAAACCTGTCAAGTTCCCAGAGTGTTTCACTGTCAAGAGCTTCAATGTCAAGATCAATCTCACCACTCTCCACAGGAAGAGAAGGATATCTCTTCATAATCGTTTGCAGGACCAGTTCAATCTTGTCTTGGTCCAGGTTCTGCAAGCGCATACCCAATGCCATCTTCTCCTTAAATGTCATCTGCCTTTCGCTTGAATCCATAACCACGAGCATTGCCGATTTCCCAGGCCAAGGCGACACAACTGGTTGGGGAAAAGATTTCAAATCTTGGACTGGAAGGGAAGGGTTTTTCGCAATGGGAATTTGGTCTTGAGGATGCTGTGTAACCACATTCTTGATCATGCCTTCAAAGCACTCCAGAAACATTTCTGCCAAGGTGTGCACTTCGTGGCCCTTCTGGTTATAAACAAGCGCATTGTTGAATGTCAGTCTAACATCAGCTGCAAAATCTTGAGGGGTTTTGTACTCATTCCCCAGCAGCTTTGATTTCACAGTTCCAAGATCCATTGGGTGCTTGATGATCAGGCTGTAATTGTGAAGCTTGAGCCCTTCGGCATCCACAGGTTTGTTGAAAATCCAAGCATGCTTTCGACGCATCAGTTTTTCCAAAATCTGCTTGCACCTCTTCATCATAGCCTGATCACTCATCTTTGAGCCCTTCCTCTGAACAGCCCGCGGCTTGGGGCCTCTACAGGAAGCTAAATCGCGTCCCCCATTTGTCCGGTAGAGTTTATTGAGTGTTCCTGGCTCATTTGAACCATTTGGTGCTCCATTCTCGTTCAGATTGTTCAATGGAGGTCTCTTTTCAGCTTGAATGGGTGGAGTAAAAGCAGGTGGCGGCGGAAGTTCTAGGGCTTTCCGGCATGGAAACTCTCCGGTCTCAATTTGCTGCATAACCTGCTGAACCCTAATCAGATCAGAGATCATGCGCCGTTTGAGCTCACGTCGCTGCATTCTGGAATAGGAATCCAGATTGTGTACCACATATTCTTTCCTGAACAGGCTACTGCAGTCGATTGGAGTGTTGGGGCCGTTCGGCGTCCGGCAGGTAGACCGTGCTGGGTGAGGATCCGCCGGCTGCGAGCAAGGCGGCGGACAGTTGAAGTGCTGCCACTTCAACTGATTGCTCGGAGTTTCGCCGCGGTTGAGGTTGTACCCGGCGTTAGGGTTGATGAGGTCGCTGAAATGAGGGCCTTCCGTCGGCTTGCAGCCGAAATTCGCCAATGCATCACCCCGCGGAGTTCCATTTCTTCCCGGGAAAACCGCCGCCGACATAGGAGGGGGGAATGGTAGAGGCGATTTTTGGAAGTTGTACTGGTGCGGCCTCGGCTGCTCCACGGTGTGGAAGTGGGGAAAACTCATTATGGGAATGCCGGAAAGTTCACGCTCCGGCGGCCGGAGAAATGAGGAAGCAATAGGGCCGGAGGGCTCTGAAATTCCTGTATGTCGCCGGACGGAATTTTGTACGATGACAGAAGCAGGGGAAACGCACCCTGGTTAAACGCCAAAAAGTCTGCCCGCTTCTGTTTCGGGCACTACTGCCCGAGTGGCTGACCTCAATTGCCACGAACGGCTGAGATCCGCTGCTGGACACGTGGACGGTAAACGGCCAACTAGTAGAAAAGCAATTCTTTTTTGAAGGAACAATTCATGAAAATACTTTTCAAATATTCCTTCCACTCTAAATTAATTACTTCATGTGCCAAAAAAGAGTACCAAAATAAATTAATTACTCCATCTCTACTGAAATTGATAACAATTTTTCATAACTTTTCTTTACTTGAATATTTTTATTGATGTACTCCGTATTTGATAAAATAAAATATACGGAGTATGTGTTATTTCTTTTTTTTTTTTTAAAAACTTTTGATTGAATTTTTAAAATATACTTTCTCCCTTTCATTATATTGTCTGTTTCGATTTACGATGTTTGACTGAAAATTTTTTCAAAATTTTTATATGAAAAATGATGTAGAATTAAAAAATAAAAATCGCATATTAAAAAATTACTACATCCGTCCTAGAGTATTTGTCCACTTTCATTTTTACACAATACACTTCTTTAATCCATTTTATCTTGTAATTTGTATATTAAAAAATTATAGAAATTATACATTAATAATCTATATGTTAAGACAAATCAAACAAGATCACACATGACTATATTTAGGCTTACACATTGAGAGAATTTGATGAGTCAAAGTGTTTAGATGAACAGTTCCAAAAGTCAAAAATGGATGAATACTCCGGGACGGAGGGAGTATATCAAAAGATTTACAAACATGAATACATATTATTTTATCAAATGACTAACAAAAATAGTAAAAGAAAGTAAATAAAGTTTGACCTTGTGAATAATAAACATGCAATTTAAATTATGACAGAGAGTAATTTTTTTTAATTCTTACAACAAATTTTAAGTAAAATGACTTCCGAAAGCACATGATTTTACTTCGGAATGCGACAGTTATAATATAATTTAGGACGAAGTGAGTATCTCAATTCATGAGGAAGTTATTCAAGTTCGAGCCGCGCCAAATTTGTCATTACAACCTGGACGAGTAGGTGCCTACATATGAAGAAATCGACAAAGAATGGAAACAAAGAAACCGCCAATCAAGAAATTCGCTCAAATAATCTTAATTACTTAAATAACGGATTTCAGTAAATATACATTATATTTAGTCGCTCAAATAATCATTAATTACTTCCTAATTTAATGTACTACTCATTTTTTTACTAATATTCTTATTATTAAATCTTTTTTACTAATGTAATATTTTTATTCAATAAAATCTTGTTGTTTAGATTTAATGAAATAATGAATTCTTCTTAATTTACTTTTACAAAATGTGTATTAAAAAATTTTAAAAGTAAAAGTTTGAAGCCCCAAGGTTCAAACCCATATCCAGTGAAACGTAAGTTAAATGAGAGTTCAAACTAATGTAGCAGAGAGAATGTTTGAAGCCTCGCGTTTCAAACATATTTCGAGCGCTCTTAGTTTTGCATTTTACATTTGATTATATGATTCTTAGTGTTTTTGGTGGTGATAGATTATTTTGTCAATTGCTCCTTTTTTTCCAGTAGAATTGCCATCAATGCGATTTTTACTCAAATTTATATACACCCTCCGTCCTAAATTAGTTTTTCAGTTTGATTTTCTTGATTAATTTTTTTTAGAACTTTGATTGCAAATTACGAAAAAAATACACTAAATTTTCATAAAAAATTAATATAAATAGATTTATTTTGAAACATACTCCGTAGTTTTGAAATATTCTATTTTTATATCATATAATTATATAAAAATATAGATATCAATGGTAAAAATATTATATTAGAGACCGTGAAAAATTAAATAAAAAGTTAATTTTAGGGTGAAACATTTTTTTTCTCTTCATGACATTCTTGTGCCAGAAACTCAGATGGGCATGGGTAGCTTAGATGGGCGGATATGGGTACAGCTTTTAGTCTATTTGATACAGGTCCGATTGGGCCCATCCATAAGAATGGATAGTTATTTAGTGCTAAGCCCAATTAAGGCCCATCCTACATGTATATTTACACTTTTTTGGGAGTAAGATTGTTTATACATACTCTCCCACAACCTCAGTTTTGTGGGGATTTAAAACTAAGTTATTATTGTTGTGAAGCTTTAGATGGGAAAGTATGTTTTTATTGGTAAAGCCCAAATGCAATTTCCATATTTCAATTACTAGTAAGTTAAAGCCCAAATGCCACAGCCCACAAATCCCACAATGGCTCATTCACTTTTATCAGTTCCCTCTTCCCTCTTCCCGTTTCGACGGCGGCTGACGAACGGAGCACGCTCGCAAGTCGCGTCACCGGGACCTGTGGAGCAGCCCTCGCCCTTCTGCTCCGACGGGTCTCCGACAGGTCGCCGTCGTATCCTCTAAATCGAGAATGGATGTTGAGCGGTAGAGGTATGTTTGAATCTCCATTTCTCATCCAAGGTTTTTGTTTCAAACTTCAAACCTTTTCCTCTCTTATTGATTTGCTCCAAGATTGTGTTTTTGTATTTATCATCCGAAAAAATCATTTCCAATTCATGACAATTCTATGAATTTGAATTGGAAATTTTTTACTGCTGGTAATTTATTAACAATAAGCCTTGAATTGAATCAGTGAAAGATTTATGAATCTGTGAACTTGAGTCTGAATTGATTAGTGTAATGTGTTCGGAGAGCTTTAGGAGAGACAAAAGTTGTGGCTAGCTGTCTGGCAGGGACAACAAAGAATGAAAACCCTATTTGGAGTGCTTATTATGTTTTAAATTTTAATGAAGAACATATTTTTTGCTCAATTGGTATTTTTTTGTTGGTCTTTTCTAATGCTTGTTTGCTTCTATTTGTTTCAAGTTTTAAATTTAAGAGGCAGATGTATTCCTATGAACAAATCACGCCAACGCTCTTTGACGGAGCAAGCAAAACAAATTGTGGACTATGTGGTTTCTAAATTTTGATTGACTACTATTCGCTTTGTGGTTTTGTTTTTTAAATTCTGGAGTTGTGGAATTGTTGTCAAACTGTCAATGCCCACACCAACACAATTGTGAGTGTGTTTTTGCGTCTTTATGTTTAATGAAATGATGGTGACACTTTGTATTGTGTAATCTACTAGTGTATAATTTGATGCCCATTTTAGTATTGATTTAAAAAAATGTCTAAACTCGGTAAAAGTGGACTGGGAAAAGAGGTCCGGACCGGCTACAAATAGGTCGGGTCTTTGGTCCATGTAAAATCATAATTTCGGTCCAAACCCAGTCCTGTTCGGTTCCTGACCAGTGCACACCCCTAATTATGACTAAACAATTTAATATTCTCTGTATATTTTCAGTAGCTTGTATTTCAGTAAAAGAAATCCGCCTTAATTAGACTTAAAATGGAATCTATACCAAAATAAAGCTTCTTATGTTTTTATCTCCTAAATAGGAGTGTTGACACTGTGAAATACCTACAATGGCATTGTGTGTTGGCATTTCACAGTATTTTTGGCATTATATATTGACCTTATAAGTCTTATTTTGGTATACAAACATTAAAGACTCTATTCTGGTATATGGAACATGTTTTAGTTTTAGTTAGGTATTCCTTCCTTCCAATTATTTTTTATCATTTTGAGGGCCCAAAATTCTTTTATGGCACAGGACCCTGGAAAAATTAGGACTGACCCTACTGTGAGGGCAATATGGAGGCATTGAAGTTTAGTTCGGCCTCACATTCCCTGGCACTTGGAAGTTCACCTTCGGGTTCATGCCACGGTCCTCGTCCTAATAGGTTGCTGCAATACAAGATTTACAGTAACGGTCTCAAATTAAAAACTCCCAGAAGATATTCTATTAGCGCCTCTTCTTCTAGTGACCGAAATTCTGAGGTTACTCTGCTCGATTATGGTGCCGGCAATGTGCGCAGTTTGAGGAATGCAATTCAGTTTCTTGGTTTCAGTATTAGAGATGTGCAAACACCTGAGGACATAATGAAAGCAAAATGCCTAATTTTCCCCGGAGTAGGCGCCTTTGCTGCTGCCATGGATGTGCTAAACAAGAACGGAATGGCCGAAGCACTCACTGCCTACGTCGAACAAGATCGCCCATTTCTGGGCATTTGTCTTGGCTTGCAACTGCTCTTTGAGTCAAGTGATGAGAATGGTCCAGTAAAAGGTCTTGGTTTAATCCCCGGAGTAGTTGGCCGTTTTGATTCATCTGAAGGGATCAGAGTACCTCATATTGGATGGGATGCACTGGAAATAACTAAAGACTCAGAGATCTTGGATGGTATTGGAAACAAACATGTCTATTTTGTCCATTCATATCGAGCAATGCCTTCAGATGATAATAGAGAGTGGGTGTCATCTACTTGCAAGTATGGTGACAATTTCATAGCTTCAATCAAGAGGGGAAATGTCCAAGCTGTGCAGTTTCACCCTGAGAAGAGTGGAGATGTTGGCCTTTCTATCTTGGAAAGGTTTTTGAAACCGGGGTCCAAAGCAACAAAGCAGCCATTCCAAGGTAAGGCCTGTAAACTTGCAAAGAGAGTTATTGCTTGTCTTGATGTCAGGAGCAACGACAAAGGAGATCTTGTTGTGACTAAAGGCGACCAGTACGATGTAAGAGAGCACACAAAAGAAAACGAAGTGAGAAACCTCGGCAAGCCAGTAGAACTTGCGGGACAGTACTACAAAGATGGAGCTGATGAGGTCAGCTTTTTGAACATCACTGGTTTCCGAGACTTCCCTCTTGGGGATCTCCCAATGTTGCAGGTACTGAGGCAGACATCAGAGAAGGTTTTTGTGCCTTTAACCGTTGGAGGAGGCATCAAAGACTTCACTGATGGAAATGGAAAGTACTACACTTGCCTAGAAGTTGCAGCAGAGTATTTCAGGTCTGGCGCCGACAAGATCTCTATAGGGAGTGATGCTGTATATGCTGCAGAAGAATACCTAAAATCCGGAGTCAAAACTGGGAAAACCAGCATAGAGCAGATCTCAAGAGTTTATGGGAACCAGGCAGTGGTTGTCAGTATAGACCCTAGAAGAGTGTACGTGCGGGACCCACACGATGTAGAATTCGCGGCTGTCAGAACGAGGGAAAAGGGTCCGAACGGGGAAGAATATGCCTGGTATCAGTGCACAGTGAAAGGGGGGCGAGAGGGGCGAGGAATCGGAGCATTGGAGCTTGCAAAAGCTGTTGAGGAATTGGGAGCAGGGGAGATACTTCTGAACTGCATTGACTGTGATGGGCAGGGAAAAGGCTTTGATATTGACCTCATCAAGTTGGTATCGGACGCGGTGCGTATCCCTGTCATTGCAAGCAGTGGGGCAGGGTCAGCCGGGCACTTCTCTGAGGTTTTCAAAGAGACAAATGCCTCTGCTGCCCTGGCTGCAGGGATATTCCATCGCAACGAGGTGCCCATTCAGTCTGTGAAAAAGCACCTGCTCAAGGAAGGTATAGAAGTCAGAATGTAGTAGTAATGGTTTTTATTGGAATTAAGCTAGGGATACACCAACATGGGATACTCCAAGTGTATACCAAGCCAACACAGACACACACATTCTGTGTCTAGTCTGTGTCTGTGCAACACAGACACTTTGTGTCTGTGTGTATCTGTGTTGGCTTGGTGTACACTTGGGGTACCCTATGTTGGTGTACCTCTGTGTACCTCTAGCATTGCCCTTTTTATTGATGTTCACTGGTATTTCTTTAACCTGAGAACACAGAATAAATTTTGGAGTGGCTTGACACCCAAACTGATAATCTCAAGAGTTCTGCTCAGAATATTTGAGCAGGCTTCTTCTTTATGGTGGCCTTACCATGCTTTATTGGAGCTTGGGGGGCAAACTTTTGCTTCTTCTTTAGTGGAACTTGATATGTATTTGTTGTTGACCATACCCCATTTTCATGTGACATTCTTAGTTTGGTCTCACACAGATGCACCAGTACCGTTTCCAGCCTGCTCGGGGACTTCGGGCTGTAAATTAATTGGATCTTCTATGCGTTTATAAGTTTGGTTAAAACTATTTATACTTTTCTTTAACTTGCAAGTTAGCAGCTGATGACATTTTGTTCTGTGTATAAGTTGACCACTTGTGAATATTCTCAAATGAGTTAGCTAATACTTAAAAAATAAGTAGGTTATTTTTAAAAACCTAGCTTGAAAATAAATAGGTAAAAAATATTCTCAAATGAGTTATCCATCATTAAGTTGTTTTACTTTCACGAAAGAACATTTAGCTTATAAATAGTTTATAAGTTAAAAGTTGTTTAACAGTAAGTCAATAAGTACCGACACAGGAAAACATCTCTAGTTACAGGTTTTAATTATATATTATGAATTTGTATTGCAAATTGTTACCATGAAATAAATTTTAAAAATTTTAACAAGATAAATTTAATAAAATAATGTTTATACTAATGAGAGCTTGTAATCTTACATGAACATAAACGACACTAGTACGTGACATCAATAGTTTTGGGGTCCCGAATCGGCGATGGGGGATGCAGGGGCAGGGTAAAATTGATGGGTCTGAGGGGTTTAGGAGGTAGAAATCATCACTTTTACTAATGTAACACCGTAGGTGCCCCAAAACCACTGATGTAACGATGTTACACTACTTGAAGTGTAACATTAGCGACTCTCTATACTACTCCGTCCAAATTTAAATTGTTTATTTCAGTTTACGATTTTTTACTAAAGTAATTTTCTAATCATTTTAAATGAAAAATGGTGTGGAATTAAGAAAATAAACTATATCAAAAGATTTACAAAACTAGCAGTGACATAATAATGTTATTTTATCAAATACTAACGAAAGTAGTAAAAATAAATGAATAAAGTTTGATCATGTGAACACCATACATACAATTTAATTTGGGATGGAGGGAATAATATATTAGTGTGTTTGTTTAATTTGAGGAAACTCCCGGTATATGTAAGAAATGAATAAACCATTCCTCGCAATGTATGTCAGGCGTTTATTTCCTCGCAGTGCAACACGGAGTTGCCTACTCTGTTTCATTTTGAATTATTTCTTTAGACGGAGAAGCCAACTCCGTTTGGGCCGAATTATTTAATGAGACGGAGTGGGCTACTGCGTTTGGGCCGAATAAAACCAAGACGGAGTTGGCTACTCCGTTCGGCCTGAATTAATCAGAGACGGAGTAGCGTACTCCGTGTCTCTTCAATTTCAAAACCAGATCTCTTCCACTCGGTTTTACTCCTCCTTTTACAAATCTGGGCGTAAAAACAAAAAAACGACGATGGAGGGAGAGAGAATGACAACGCAAGGGGACGCCGACGGACGAGGAGAACCGAGGGAGAGAGAACGACGACCCCACCTTGACCGGAGTCAGCTACTCCTTTTCGGTGCTTGAAGGTATTTTTAATTTATTTTTGTTAAATTTGTTCGAATGATTTTGAATTGTGTGAAAATATTAACAAATACTCCCTCCGTCCCTGAATGTTTGTCCACTTTCATTTTTGCACACCATCCAATGCACTTCTTTATAGGTAAAATAGAACATTAAACATATAATTTTTTAATATTTTTAATATATAATTATTAGATATACAATTCTGCTTAGTTTGTTCTAGTGTGTACTGATAAAAATCCGAATGTGTAACTCTCTTAAACTATTCAGTTTCACGAATCTACTTGTCTTCCAAAAGTCAAAAGTGGACAAACACTCAGGGACGGACCAAGTATATTGTTTAATTTTATAAATTTGTTATTGTAAAATAATTATTTAGACATAGATTGTATGTATAAGTGGTTACTTCATGATTTTTTTAATATAATTATCTTGTTATATTTTTATTAATTGAATATATTCTTATGTTGTAATCCTTGAAGCAAATGGATGTACATTCGGGACCTATTTTACGAGATATTTTAGTAATTGAAGCGGGAGACCATATGTGTGATGCGGCTTGGGTCGATGAAGATTATGCTAAAAATGTATTAAAGTGTCACCGGACTTGTACTAGTTTGTATACGAGGACTCTTATTGTTAATAGACTGGTTCGTGTGATGAATTTTTTTGAGAATACGGATTTCATGGGGTTGAGAAAATTGGTGGCTTGCAGTCGGACTTAGCTTTGATCACTGCTCTAGTGGAGAGATGGAGACCCGAGACCCATTCATTCCATCTTCCCTTCGGAGAGGTTGGAATTACTTTGCAGGATGTAGAGGTTTTGCTTGGATTGCCCGTAGATGACAATCCATTGGCGGGGATGACTGGCCGATCCATTGGCTATATCATGTATTTCAATTATGTCTAAGTTTATGTTTTATGAATTTCACAAAATAAATTAGTTATGGCATGTGTTTTGTAACCTTATTCTTATAAATAAATTTTATGTACTCTATCATTAAATTTGTTTTGATTTACTTCTTATTTTAATTTCGGTGTATGGTGCTTTATTTAAAGTCAATAAACAATTCTTTTATTTATGAAATATTGAGAAATAAAGGAAAAAAATTGTTTTAACAAAAAAATTAAATAAAAATTGGGGGTCAAAAATAACTTTGTGAAAGAGGGACGAAAAACTGAGGAACAAAAAAAATTGATTTAAAGACGGACAGAGTTGGCTACTCTGTTTCCATAAATAATTATTTGGAACGGAGTTGGCTACTCCGTTTCCATAAATAATTATTTAGGAATGGAGTTGGCTACTCCGTTCCATTAAATATTAAAGCTTAAACGGAGTAAGCTACTCCGGTTGGCATTTTTTGGGAAAGTGTATTTTTTATTTACATATAAAGGAACCACAAACAAGCATTCTACACATGCAGGGAAACGACCCGTTTAATTTAAGTCTAAAATTCGTTTATTAAATCCCTTATGAATGAGAATTGATTCATATTAGTTTTCTTCAGTTGTTGTTAAATTGGTTGAATCGCACATATTGATTTCATAAGTAGGTTGGTATATCAAATTTGGTTTTCATTGAAGCTATTTTAGCTCCATATTATAGTTAAATGATTTCCGAATTCATACGCGATTCTTTGTTGTGCTATGTGTTTTGTTAAATTTTAAGGATTATGGACTTCTTAGCCTCATAAGTTGGACATTTCCTTGTGATTCGTTATGAAGTGATTGTTATGTCGTTCGTTTGTTTTGTGTTGATTTTCATAAAATTTAAGGTTGTTTAAGCATAAAAACAATTTTTAAGTTTTTTGAAAATATGTAATGTTTTTTATGTGAATAGACGAGAATTCTTATGCTTAAGTTGTTCAAGGAGACCTGCAAAATATTTTCATCATTAGACGATAAAGTTTATTAAAGTGTATCAAATGTTCTTCATGAATAATTTGTGCATGGGAGTTAGAATGAAAGAAAGATTCGCTCTTTTATAAACTTTTTCATCTTTTGGAATCAGTTTGAGTGTTTGAGGTGAGTGGAGGGTCAAAGTGATCCAAAAGGCCTTTAAATTCTTGACTCCGGGCCTTATAGAGAGTTGACAATCCTCTATATGTGATCAAGGAGATGAATCGACTCGAGCCGTTAAATTCTTTTCTATTCTTAAGTGCGTAAGTTACGTAATATATTGTCCATGTGTTTATTATACGTGTAATGTTCGGTTTGTGTTCGTTCTCTTTTTAATTTTGTTTCGGGTTCTTGGCTGTGTTTCTTGGATTACTTTAGTTGGAGAAGTTGATTATCTTTTGAGCTTGTTTCCCCCATTTTTATCAAAAAAACCAAAAAATAATAAAATAATAAAAACAAAAAAAAATATTTACTTTTTATCCAACAACCCCCCTTGTGTTATATTAATATAAGTTTTTATTTACTAAGTTATATTATAAGTTACTACCTCCGTCCCAGAGTATTTGTCCACTTTCATTTTTACACACCATCCAATGCACTTCTTTAATCCATTTTATCTTGTAATTTGTATATTAAAAAATTATAGAAATTATATATTAATAATCTATATGTTAAGACAAATCAAACAAGATCACACATGACTATATTTAGGCTTACACATTGAGAGAATTTGATGAGTGAAAGTGCTTAGATGAACAGTTCCAAAAATCAAAAGTGGACGAATATAGCGGGACAGAGGGAGTATAAATATAAGTTTTTATACTTTTATATACTTAGGTATTTGGTTTGTTTATAAGTTATATTATAAGTTCAATGTTTATACAGTATAATTTTAGTTTGCTTTTATTTGTTTTATTTTCGTGACAATGTATTTGCATGCTAATTGGTTTTAAAAAGTACAAACTAACTCCGTGGATATTGGATAAGGAAGGAATAGAGTGCAAGAGATGTGTAGAAAATGAAGGATGATAAGGGATTTTATAGGATTTAGAAAAATAAATCCGTTAGAGGTGGAGATGAAATGTTTTCGGTTGTTTTTACCACAAGTGATCTATCCAAGGCATATGATCGATCACCTCGAGTTAAAAAATATTGTAAAAGAATTAGTTAAAGCCACGGGGGGTCGATCCAACCCCCTCGATCGATCCTCCGACCATTTTTACAAAAATAATTTGATCGATCCATTTCAGTGGATCGATCCCCTGTTTGAAACACTGCACACTTGGATCAATCCAAGCAGTGGATCGGTCCCCTAATGAACAAACTCAAAACATGGATGACCCAAAGCATGTGTGCAAGTGGGATATACAAAAATGAATTTATTGACTGGTTTGGGACAAAGAAATAAGGGGAGGAGGCTCTCAAAAAACAAACAAATAACTCAAGTTAAATGGATTAATTCAAATTCAAAACTTGAATAAAAAGATTTGAATTTTATCTTTCTATTTTGTTGTAGAAATGAGTGCCAAAAATATTTTGTGTCAAATAATATACATAAAAAATATTTAAAGTATATTTTTCTCACCACAAAAATTTTATGCGTTTCAAAAGATTATTTTGAGAAATTTTGACACACTATTTTGTAAGAAATCCTCCATTTATAAGAAATCCTTGGCGAGAAGGTGCGGTATGGGTTTACAGTGGGGATCATTTATAAAGTGAGCCTACTACTAAACAAACAAACAAACAACAACAACAACAGCATTACCCCAGTGCCTCAATGGCTCCCGCCCAATGCAGGGTAAGGGGTCGGATGTACACATTCTAAACCCTATTTTTAAAACATATAGCAGCTGTTTCCAGATGACCCATGATGAGCGTCGAAAGTTGCATTGACTAATTGCTACTTCACAATTGCAAGAAGCACAGATAGTTTAAAGAATCAATTTGCTTTATTACATCATACCCCAAAGCCAAAAAAATAAATAGTGAATCTTTAGCTCCATAGGGGAATGGAAATGAGCCTACTACTAAAGATTATCATAAATAAGAATTTCTGTCATACCACTGTAGCTAAATGTAGCAAAAACACTTGTTTTAAGCTATGTGGAAAATTATGAGGCAGATTATTTGTGTAAAATGAAATATTTGCAAAGGGTAATATAAACAAAAGTGCTTCACCATTCTAATTGTTATGGTTGAATTCTTTGAATTGTTTATTAATAAATTTAGGACTGGGTTGGAAGTACTCGACCAGGTTATAAGACTCCTCAATTGACCTACAGTAAACAAACCAATTCGGTAGTTCAACTCAATATCTTAGTAACCTATCATTCTTTTATAAACAATCAAGTGCGGGACTCTAACACTTGAGAGACCAGGCACACTGCTTTGGTTTGGGACATATTCTTTCAAAACAAATAATAGAATCTAAAAAGTAAAGTATAACCAAGATATACAATTACTTACCATCACTCCAAGTCAACTTGATCTCAAGTTTATAATCATTCGTCTTGTGTTCAATGCTGCGATGTCCAATACTGAATGTATCCCTGCATGATACATGATGTTTCAGAGACATGTCACAAAAAGCTATGTCAATAATGAGGGATGAATCCATTGGCACCGCAACAACATTTCGAGAAAGTGGTACTTCCCCATCCTTCTTTAATTGTACTGGATCCTTCTCCGTCCTTTTGAAAAGCATGCTCCGAAAATAATCTTTCTTGAACTTAGTTGAGTAGTCAAAGTTGCTATATTCCACAAATGCACTTCCGTAGATCCTCCTAATTCCGGAATGAAAGCTATTAATATTGAAAATAATCTCGATGTTCGCTTGGCAAGCTCTTGGGAACAAGGAGTAATGCAACGCACAAAACCCTTTTTTGCCCGGAAAAACAGAACATATTTGGGTGACAAAACGTGTTCCATGGACTCCATTTCCAAGCTCATAAGTAGCAAAACCAGTATTCTGAAAATTCCCACCAACATCTTCCAGATTGACCTTTAATTCGAGCGAGTCATACTGGCCAAAATTCATGCACGCAACTTTCAATGGTAATACTTTCTGTGTATCTTCTACTTCCACACCATCATTACTGTCACTCTTGAATAAGTAGCGGGTATTACCATCGGAAGAGAATTCAACAGTGCCAACAACTTTCAATGCCACCCTTTTTTTACAGCCGATAAAGATTGAGTACAATTCTACTAATGGTGATGGTTTCAATCCTTGATCATGACACCTGATTGGAAAAAAAATTATAAACCATTAAACACTAAAAGTGGATAAGCTAATATATTGAAAGTGCACAAATGGAAGAATCACAAACCAAAGGTTGCCATTGTTGGATGATGACGATTCCAACTCAAACTGAAGAGAAATGACAAAATGTTAGATAAAGAGTGATATAAAATTCAACACATCAAACTAATGCAATGCTCTCTTAATGTAATTTGTTGCCTTTTAACAATACGTTGGTAGTGTTAGTAGTAGAAAACAAGATGAACATTAACTAAAATGAAATTTTCAGCAACAAAAGCGATCCCATTATGTCATCCCAACTCTGTTGTAATCTAAAGGTCTAGATGTACGTATTCTAAACTTATCAACAGACAGGGGTTGATGTTAGACCCATGATGCATGGCTATATTTATTGCCAAAAAAATCATAAAAAGAAGAAATGGCTATTTTCCATTAGCAGTGGGAAAAGAAATTTGATTCAAAAATCAAATTCATTACATATAATGTTCTTAGGGTTAAATATGTTTTAGTCCTTTTGAAATAAGCGTGTTTTGCAATTGGCCTCTATAAAAATTTTTTTACTTAAATCATCCTTAAAAAAATGTATCTTGCATCCCTAAGTACCTCATACCTAATCCATATCCTAAATTGTATAGTTCTTCATATTAAATTCCCCATTTTTAAATTTCTTTCACCTGTCACGACTCCAAAATTTCTTTCACAATCCACCCCAACCTACGTGGACACAATATAGGGCACAATTAGCGTGTCTGATCTAATTACTAATGCAAGACTAGGATGCTAAGTATGAAATGGTATGTCATTTCAACTCATCAGGAGTTCTAGTTACATTTGAGGACCATTTGCAAAATAAAAACTTCGTAAGGATGAATTTAGTAAAAAATATTTTACGGGGACCAAAAGCATATTTACCTATGTTTTTATTGCACCAATATTTATCTTGAGTGTATAGTGCTTTGTAATTTAGTGGTTTAGGCCATGTTGGAATTCTTTTTGCATAGAGTTCTTACATTCAGCAGAGAAAGAAGGTTCTTGTCGCTGTAACAATCTCTCCACCCAACACCATTCAATGGGTACGGATACAATCCTGCATCTACAGCAATGGCAAAATCATCCACAGCCGCTCCATATTCAGCTGCATACATACAATTCTCGCCCAACAACTCTACTCTACGAGTAAGTTTTTTGTTTGTGTCGAAATCCCTCAAGTCCAGATCGAGTTCAAGTGACGAATATGCTGGCATCCCCAACCATTCTCTCGACATACGAAGTTCATTATTCATCTGTACTGGTTCAAACTCATCTTGCTTCTCAAAAAGGATGCACGGTTCTGAAGAATAGTTTCCACAAGTGTTCTTATAGCGTGCAACAATTTTTCCAGCAATATTAACAACTCTGCCCATGTCTTGGCTAGATGGTCGAACAGACACTTTGCAAAGAACAGCAAATGGCATTGCAATATAAATCAAGGTGGCAGAGCACATTTTAGAATCGAATTCTTTTGATCTTACTTCTTCAAAATCACCTTCAGTTGTATCACCCACCAAAATATTCTCTTTAGCAAACGGAAAAACTTCATCCCCAATTTTGTGATAGAGATCCACTTCTATAGTTGTTTTGTGCAATTTCATCCATAAATCATCATAACTAATGTGAGAATCAGGCCAACAAAGAGTTAAATTGCCACCACATGAGCTAATGTTGTCAGCATTATTGGCACCCCGGTTATAAAGATCAAGCTGCATTTCTTCTCCACTCATGATATTTTCATACCTAACCCGAATCATACCATACACAGCGAGTTGTCGCTTTTTGAGTGCTTTTTTTGGTTGTACATGTAAGGAATGCACATTAAGTAAAGGTCCAGCTACAACATGTTCTCTTCCTTTTAGCCTTTCATTTAATCGTGATTTACTGATATGGCGAAGAGAACGTTCTAACATGCTGAGAAGGTTAGAACCGAAGGAGACATTCATAATATGTGGGCCAGTAGTGAGGACACGTTTCACCACATCTTGTTCTGAGGCACCAGGGCAAGCTTTTAGAAGGTTCATGACAAATTCCTTTGTAACACAGGGGTAATCTTTTAGAATCTCCGTGAAATCCATAATGCAAAGAAAGATTAACTGCAGAATATTAGGTTAAAATACAAAATAAGAGATCTGATAAGACCCAAAAAAGAATGAAGCTTGAAATAAAGTGTGTTACCATCTCAGACAGTCAAAATGGCAAACAAATTGATTGTTGAAACTTAAAATGATTTTTTTTCAATGAAAACATCATCATAGATTAATTTACCATGACATGAAATCAAACATAAAATCCCACGGCTTAGGGCGTGCTTGGTGAGGTGAAAAAATATGGGTTTGGATATCTCAGATATTAAATTTCCAAGATAAGTGTTTGGGGAACGAAAACAAAGGTTTGAGCCCTCAAATCGGGAGATATGGAAACCCTTTGCGTATCCCGTGTCTTGATACCTCCGCTAACGTACTGATAACAAAAATTAAAATCAGCCATATCATAACTGTGTTCTCTCCCAACACTTTCAATCCAGTTTTCAAGACCCATATCTTTTTTTTCATATTATAGAATCCATATACTATCATTTATCTTAAACTCAACAAACGGACCCTTAATCTACCACTATATGAAATCAAACACAAACCCTTTTATCTAATCCAAATCAAACATAAACCTAGTAATAACCTGACCAATTACCTCCCCTGCTGCGGGTGCCAACGAAGATAGGGGAGACCGGGCCACCACCAAATGATTTTTCAACATAGGCCACAAAGGGAAGTTGGGAGCTTATTGTTTTTCAATAAAGTATGTGCGATAAAGAATCAATCATAAACTTTATTTTAAAATCAAAATCGATCATAAAATCCCCATAGAATAATCTAACGCTATATGAAATCAAACATAAAACTTTTTTTTTACTCAAAATCAAACATAAACCTAGTTGTCATTATCTGACCAATAACAATACTAATCCATGGGGTTAGGTTTACCTGGAAATCAACTGTTTTCGGGTGCCAACGGAAATAGCCGCGACGAGCGAATGATTTTGCAATATAGGCTAAGAAGAGAAATTGGGAGCGAACAATTATTCAACACAGAGTCTCTATATGCGATGAAGAGTAAAGATGAAAGGGCTAGGGCTGTTGCTCAATGTCTTTTCTGCAGTTCCTTTCTCCCCTATAAGTTATTTGAACCAGACAGGAACTACAGTCTACGGAGAGCATTTCGAGTTCAATTGTGTACCCGGATTTGTATATACCCACTCAAATCCGGCGCACCAGCCGAGTCAACCGGCCAGACTAGCGGGTTTGGTTGGAGTTTTTTATTTGAACACTAAAGCCTAACACACAACCCTCCAAGGCTATAACTACTTAGGCTCCTTTCCGTTTAACTTATTTTTCTGATCTGATCTGATTTTTTGTAATTCTGATATGATCTTATCTAGTTGGATCTAATTTGATCTGGTCATATTTGATTGGATCTGATCTGATATGATTAAATCCGATCTGATCTGATTAATTATGATATCATTTAAAATTCAAATCAATAATTTGATTTGACTTTGTAATAACTTTTGAAAATTGTGATGATAATTGATATTATAATATAATCACGTACCTAGTGAGTTCCCTCGTAGGTGACCTCTAGTTTGTCCCACATTTCCTTAGTGGTTAATCAAGTACCTAGTAATAACTTTGTTGTTTTCCTTTAATAACAAGGCAATTCTTGACCCAACATATTTAACCAACTCTATATTGTTAGTTTTTTTCTTTTTCAGTTTAGTTTTTTTAATGATGACACTAGGCCACCAATTTCACACCTTACTTAATGCTACCATATACCCTTTTCTCGCATGGATTAAATAAATTTAATTTCAAGCTTACCTGAAATAAATCTTGAAGTTACTATAGTTTTTTTAGAGTCACTTACCACTTAGATTATTTCATCACCAATTTAAAAGAGCGTAATTGAAACCCCTTTGTAATCTTTTTTTTCGAGCAACCATTGTTAAGTTGATTCATATACACAATTTGTTTTTGTATTGATGAATAAGTTGTTGGAAAATTGGTCTCTTTGAGAGTAAAATAATTGTCAAAACTTTTAAATTCTTAAAAGTAGCCTTCAAAACCTAATTTCTTCAAACATAATCTAACGTCGGTCCACTTCAATTATTTCTTATATATATTTTTCTAAAGATAACTCATTAGATAATGAACTCTCACACAGTCTAATTATATGATAATCCTTTTTTAGTATATGGTAATTACCTGCAAAACTGTCTAATTCAAAAATTCTTTCTTGTGAACAACTGCTCAATGTGATATTTATTATTAGTTGCGTAAGTTCATTGAGTGGCTTATTATTTATAAGATTTTTTTCATTTGCTTCAAATTATGTGTATTCACCAAAAATACTTTGGTTTAGAGTCAACCCTAATGGTTCAACCCATAATATTTATTTTCATTTTCTTCGTTCAACAATTATTTGTTGGGAACATTTCATTCTAGACATCAGAATTTACATATACTTTACAAGGTGGTGGTAGTTATAAATCTTCAACTGTGAGGTATTTTTCGATATATAAAATTTAACAAAGTACTACACAGTTGGTTATTCTCTTCTAGAGTATTTACGTTCTTTGATTCATCCCATAATATTGAGCCACCTTGTATTTCAATATTAAGAATTAATAAGTCTTTGGTGGTGTGATGCCACAGTTTTGAGAAAGCTAATTATCGTTTGAGAGTCTCAGCACAACAAATTTGGTCCGAAATTAATCAAATCAACTTCAAAGATAATCGTGAGTTATCCATTTCCCTAAGGTTGGCACTTGACAGCTAAGTTCATATCTACATTCCGAGTTACCCATCCAAACCTGTGTTTCTACCTGCGTGCAGTCAAACAACGAGGACTACACGCTCAGCGAAACGCTGAGTGAAAATATACCTAAGCCAACATTAACTCACAGAATAGCACCACGTTAACATATAATTAAACAACAACATGTGGTCACAGAGAAAAACATCTTAAATAAACATATTTATATTAGCGCCTTTAATTTGAACATCCTGTCATTATTTTATTTCATATCAACTAACTTTGAGTCATGGCACCTCAAGCGATGCTATAAAAGGGCCAACTCAGAAACCCAAAGGGGATTCACAGGAGATTCACTTTGGACGGGTTGAAGCCCTTGTCCCTACGATGTCAGGACAGGTCGCGGACTTCCGTACGTATGTTTTTAACCCAAGACCACCAGGGGTGCGACGACGCCCCGCAATGGCCAATTTCCTAACCATATCCTATTGGTGATTCAATTAGTCAATCCAATTCAGGTCCACCTAATTATACTAGGTGGCCTATTTCTCATATATTATTCATAATCCACAATATTCACCAATAAGATTAATTAAATTTAAAATGGGTTCACAAATTCACAACAAATAACGTAGCGGCCTACCCAGGCCGAAGACCCACAATTACCATCATGCATAATCAAACAACCCAAATTACAATTAACCAACTTACCTGCGCGGAATCGAGACCAAGGAATCGATCCTCGAGCCCGCTTCCCCCGCCGGAGCAGTCCCCATCGTTGCCGGAACAACCCCCGGCACCCCCACCGGTAGCCGTCCCGGCTGCCCGAACCCAAAGCCAGACCAAACAGCCCCGTTGGGTGGTTCACAGCAACCCGAACAGTACATCAATTAACCCAAAAAAGTCCAATCATATCCAATTGTACCCAACTGAATCCAAATGACCCAATTGAACCTGATTGAACCCGTTTGGACCCAATTGGTGTCAATTGAACCCTATTGGTCCAAATAGAGCCGCTGCCCGGTCCGGTCAACTCGCCGCCGACGTTTCCGGCGGGTCGCCGGAGGTGGGGACGGAAAATTGCCCCAAACATCAATTTCACATATTCAAACACAAACAACCCAATTCTCAATCAAATCGCAAGATTATACATTATAGAAGTTCTAATCTAAAAATTAACGCTAACGATAGGTATAGGAACCACGACTCACATCGAAAAAGGACGAATTCAACGTGAATCGGAGGAAACTCGCCGCTGCAACTTCTTCGCTGGTTTCGCCGGCCTGCTGCGCGCGGCGGAGGGATGGGACGAGGACGGCGGTTGGGATTGCTGGAGTCGGCGGCGAGACACGGCAGCGCTGCTGATCGGCGGAGACGAGCGAACGGTTGGAGACGAACGACTTCCCCGGTTTGTAACTCCCTAGTTTCCTTAAATATATACGGAGTAATACCTCCTCTCCAAAATATTACAATACACTTCTTTAATCCATTTTATCTTGTAATTTGTATATTAAAAAATTATATATATTATATATTAATAATCTATATGTTAAGACAAATCAAACAAGATCACACATGACTATATTTAGGCCTACACATTGAGAGAATTTGATAAGTCAAAGTGTTTAGATGAACAGTTCCAAAAGTCAAAACTGAACGAATATTCTGGGACGGAAGAATAATTAATATGTTTAGGGTCTAAATTACATTTTTCATCCAATTTGGATAAGTTTCATCATAATTACCTGGTCCGTCAATCATATCTTGAGCCATGTAGATCCAATTCAAGATCTGTTTGCGTGATCATGTTCAGAACAACAAGCTCTACAACGTAGGATAAATACTCATTGAGATTAAGGCAAATTAGAAAATAATCTTCGTATTTATTGGCCCTATAATTAATTAATTTTATACAGAGTAAGCTAATTAAAATACTAAATCGGGTTTTGAGGCATTACATTTCTCACCACCTTAAAAGAATTTCGTCCTCGAAATTAACCGAATCATTCTCTGAAAAATGAGAATAAGTAACTCTCATAGAGTCCTCAGTCTCCCAAGTAGCTTCTGCATGGCTACGCCACAAGACCTTGACTAAGGCCTCGTTCCGTTCAACTTATTTTTCTTATTTTTTCTTATTCTTATTAAAATCAAATCAGATCAGACCAGATCAGATCGAATCAGATCAGATCAGATCCAATCAGATCCGATCAGATCAGATCAGGACTTATTAAAATCAGATCTCATCAAGATATTATTATTATTATTATTACACTTATTATTATTATTATTATTCTTATTCTTATTATTATTATTATTATTATTATTATTCTTAAAAATGAAAAAGAATAAACTTTAGAAATAGGTTAAATAGAAAACCGAGAAAGTAATCCTTAATTATTAGACGTCAGAAAAATTAGTTTTAAAATACATTGACAATGTCAATCTAATTCTACTTTTAAAATATATTTTTATTGCTACTTGTAATTTGAGATTCTAAACTTTTGATCTTTTATAAGGATGAGATATTTTAATAAAAAAACTATCTTTTCTATATATTGATTATCTAAATTTAATTACTTTTTAATGTATATCTAAAATAAATATTTATTTTAATGTATAATTGTAATTTTACAAAAAAATAATCATAAAATAAAAAATATTATTACATTATAATATGAATGATTATTCTAATATATGAATTAATTATTTTTATTTTATTAAAAAATAATCTTTAAATAAAAAATATTAATTATATTATAATATAAATTATCATTACAATTTTCAAACGTTATTATAAAGTCAAATTAAATTATTGATATGAAATTTTAAATTAAATCATAATTAATCAGATCAGATCAGATTCAATCAGATCAGATTAGATCAGATCAGACTAGATCAGAACTTATTAGAGTCAGATCAGATCAGAAAAAATAAGTTAAACGAAACGGAGGCTAGAGACACCCTTTTGTTTCTCAACTTCTTCATAGTCACAAATGAGTACTTGCAAAGTTGCAATGGTGGGAGCAAATACTGTGCTGAAGGGGAGAAGCACCTTCCTTCTTTTCTCCTCTCGCCCTCTCCTCTCTCCCATTTTCAACCATTTACCCTACAGTATCACCATCAAGAACGCTAGTCCCTGCCGCCGGCAGCAGTCGCTATCCCATCCGTCCACTTCTCTCCAATACAGTGAATTGAGTCGCCGGAAAATGGCCGCTCCGCTCCCTTTATACGGACGAGGAGGCGGAGGATTGCTCTCACAGTTTTCCTGCAGCGCCACCTCCGACTCTTCTTCCGCCAAAGACGACGGTAATCTTGATCCTGATAACCCTGCGGGCGATTCCGGTTCCGGAGATTCGTTTTCACGTAATCAGGTTACGGCGGAGCTCAAGGACGCGGCGAACACACTGGACATTAGGGTTGGGAAAATCCTCAGGGCCTGGAAACACGGGGAGGCAGATTCCCTTTATGTAGAAGAGGTCGATGTGGGAGAGCCCAAACCTAGAACTATCTGCAGTGGCCTTGTTGACTATATCCCGCTCCAACACCTTCAGGTCTTTGCTTCTTCATTCCTATAACTTGTGATTTTTTTTGGATGTCATTATCTGAAATTCCCAGATTTTCATTTTTCTTACAGTTCCTCAACTCGAGACTTTGATGAGGATCTTCTTAATTGGTGTGAATGTAAGTAAAATGTTGAAACTGGTTGAGTAAAAAGTGTGAGAACATGTGAACCAAGCTGTATGAGATAAAGGATTGTGTGGGTGGAGATTATCTAATTCAGTTATGAGTAGAACCCAAGCCTCAGAACCCCCAAGAGGTTCTCCAAAACTAGGTTTCAGGTAACATTGGTGTTTCCGAGGGTCTCAGGAAATTTTGTTGGAGCTTCCGAAGCTGTTGAAAAATTGAATTTAGTTTGCTGAGGTAGTGAGGTTCTTGTAATCAGAATACCTCCAAAAGTGTACCCTAAATTAAACACTGAGGAACATAGTTTCACCCTCATCACCATCAGCTTTTCTTTTTGAGCATCTTTTCACTTTTTTAGTTCTTGGTTTAAATTTAAGATTCGTTGCGGTTCTTATCTAATTTGGGTTATAATGTATGGACTAAATCATGCAGGACAAGTACGTGATTGTCCTTGCTAATTTGAAGCCAAGAAATATGCGTGGTGTTAAGTCTTCTGGGATGCTTATGGCAGCTTCTTGTGCGCTGCATCATAATGTCGAGCTTCTCATGCCACCCGAGGGTTCCGTTCCTGGTGAAAGGGTATGGTTTGGTTCAGATGATGAAAAGGACTCCTTACCCGAGGCTGCAACACCCAATCAGGTACTTTCTTAATGTAGAATTTAGATCTTTGGATGCACTTGGTAAGAAAGGGTTTTGTGAAATCAGTCAGCCGTTCCATTGTGGCCTTTTCTCTCGAGTAGGGTCCACTTCCTATCCTGCAACAATTTCAAGTTATTTCCACATGCTAAGAGTTCATTCTCAAAAGGATCATCTCACACCCCAACCTCATTCAATAGTTTCATATGCAGTTCTCACTTTTCTGAGATACACACAAAAACTTTCCTCAATAACAGTTGTATTATTGTCACTATAAATCTTCATATATACTAACTAGTACAACCCTATGAATCCAAAGTGTAGACTGTAGACTATCAAAGTCATTGCTAAATTTGTTTGACCTTTTCCTAACATTGTTGGCATTTAAATTTCTTGAACCTTTAAATGAGAGTAGACTTAAAAGAAATGCCCGTAGATAGAAGTAAAATGCCATCAAAATTCAAAATATTAAAATATGAGTGATATTTTTTTATCCCCTAGCGACTAAAGGCCGGGAATAAAAAGGGGGTTTTTGGATTGGGTCCAAATATATTGGACAGGAAAACCTTCGGCCAAAAAAAATGGTGCACAAATGGCAATGGCGAAGAAATGGCGTTGCTATGGGAATATTGGTTGCCACAGTCGGATATCTGGCGATTGTGGGCCAAATCTCCAATGGCGCATTTATGGACTATTGACCAGAAAATTAGTAAGTGACCTACCCTTCCATCTGACCCTTTATCAGACGTCAAAGTACAGGTTCTTTTTTCTCATTCAGTCTTGTATACAACCAAACATGCTTGACCACTATCAGCCGCCTTTTAAAAAACAAGTTGCCCTGACGGGCGTCACCTCATGATAACTGATAAATATGAAGCTTTAGATCGCCATACTCAGCAACGAATTTTAACAAAGGCAACATACAGAATTTATTACGGAACGTAGTTCAACTCTCCTGAGAAAAGATAGCTAAAGCTAATACTCTCTCCGTCTCAATTTTGATTACAATTTTTTTTCTCTCCAATCGATAACTTTTGTTTATTTGTGTATTTTTATTGATTATTTGATAAAATAAAATATTCTTGTCACCTCTTGTTTTGTAGAACTTTTAACATAGTTTTTTAATAGGTAATTAGATTTTTTATCGATATACCAATTTGTTATTAAAATGATTTCAAAAGATGAGAGATTTTGCCTCGTAAATCCCAATTTGTAATCAAATTTTGGACGGATGGAGTACTAATGATTATAGGAAACTACAGAGTCGATTCCCAAGACTTGGGTTGCATCCAACTTCTTTGACCGAGGCTGGCACATGATCCTTGCGATGTATGTTTCTTATTGTACTGCTGCAAAATGAAAGTACACATGACACTGATCTCAGAAACCTTGCTCCTGCTTCTTGCAACAACAACAACAGATCCAGTAAAAATCCAATACCTTACCCCTACCCGTAAAGTAGAGAGCCTTTTGCGAGACACGCTTGGCTCAGGATATTGTAGCACAACAGCAAACCCTCTTGCAAAATATGGTATTTTAGGAAATCTGATTTGTCTCTCACTCTCTTATGAGTTACGAGATCTGTTTTCTTGCCAATATCCTTCCTCAAATTGGTGATGACAATCCTAATAACCATTAGTTTCGAACCCATATCTACCTTCCCAATATAAATCAAAATGAAATATACGGAGCATCATTTTTTGAATTCATGTATATTTTTGGTGATCAGAAATTCTTTATCAAAAAATAAATGAAGTAAAGATTAAGAGAATCCTTCTGCAGGATGACAGCATATGAATATTATGAATGAGGACATGACGTGTTTCTTCTCTGTATAAACAGGTCGGGTAGGCGGGTACATGCCCCAATATATATGGATGACGTGAGGTCCATTACATGTCTAACACTAAACTAAAACAAGCTACAGCCAAACTCTACCAACCTTTTCTTGTTCATACACGCTAGTTCCTTGTCTGCACACCTTTCGTATTGCTGCTAATGGGGTGTCTGTGATTATTGTGAAAAATGGAAAGAAATGATAGTTTCATTTAATTACCATGAGTTAAGAAACTGTAGTTGGCATGACATCGAAAATATAGTTGATGCGCCAACAAATCAGCCCGTTGCTAGCAACTTGTGTCGCCTGTGTGAGAAAGCTGTTGTTTAAGTTAAGCTTTTTATTCAGCTGTTAAATAGAACAAAGTTAGTGTTATTGCTCATTCCTTTGCAGGTTCAGAAGAAAAAGGTATGGGAGTTAGTGCAGCCACATCTCAGAACCAATGATTCTTTTGTTGTTATGTTGGGCCCGCATTGTATGCGAGCACCAAAGGGCGTTGTGGTCAGCAGCTCTTTAGCTAATGCAAACGTGTCGTAAATCGTAATCAATCAAAGTGTAGGCTTGTTGACATAGTGAAGAAATGGGAAGATTTCAAGCATTACTGCTTGTAAGTTTTCTTGGCTCTCAATCCCCTCATGGATCGGAACACATTCTTGTTAGGATACGGGTGGCCTGCAGCATATTCAGAATGACGTTTTTTTGGGTGATTAGACTTGATGAAGACATGTTAATTAACACGTACGAATTGTTTTTGACGTTGATTTGAGTTTTAATGTCGAGATAAGATTGACATCTCTTCGAATAATGGGAGGACTTGTCATGTCATGTAGGTAAGCTTAGTCCTCTGGCTGAACCAAGAGCTATTCTAAAGTCTCATGTTCCAATCAAGATTAATGCCTCTTCTCCATCTCATAATCTAGTCAATGAATCTTATTAGTTATTATTGCTTGTCTTTAACCACTGATAATGACTAATGAGGGGTAACTGAGCATGAGAACTCTTCTTCCAACTTTTATTGTGTGATAATCTGCAACACTTTTGGAGGTACTTGTAAAAAGGATGAAAAAGGTTTTTCCAAAGTTGATTGGGCACAAAAGTTAAGAAAATGAAAGAATATGATTATGGTCAATTTTTTTGAATGCTATTGACTCTATTAAAAGGTAGTATCTCTTGATATCATTCTCAACCTAATGACGCACAAAGAGCTAATGCCTCCGTCTCTGTTGGGGCTCGAATCTGGGTGAACTTTCTCATGAATCCTGAGAAAATATTTGAAAACTTAAAAATACTCCTGCCTATGCTAAGAGCAACTCCAATGGTGGAGGTATTTTAGAGAGGTATATATCTCATTTATTTCTCTAAAACATCATATCTACCCTCCAAAAAATGTGCAAATCCAATGGAAGGTAAATTTTTGTCCTCATCCTCAATGACCCTCTTTGTTTTTTCATCATCACTCCGTCTTCAATCCCAAAATGTGGTATCCCCTCTTCCACACCAAAAAGCACCCCCTTTGTTCAACACAAAAAGAAGAAGCGCTACTCTTGATTTCTTGGTATCCTCTTCCTAAGGCATTTCCTTCCGTGCCTCTTCCAAAGTGGGGGTTTTAAAAGCCTCCTCATGTGGCACAATAAAAATAGACATGTGGACATACTATTCCACATTTTTAAAGAACTTAAATTATTCTTGTGTAGAAGTTTTACCAATGATACCATGATAGAATTTAGGATGGAGTCTAGATAACTGGATTAAGCAATAAGACACTTGGGTTGAGTCACATTAAAAAATTGAATCCAATCGATTAATTAATTCAACTCAAGAGCTTATATACCGATTATTTTGCTCTTGAACTTCCGTTGTGGGATAATACTCTAACAGTTATTTCAATATTGACCCCAATCGAAAATTAATTAATTTTTACACCATGAATTATTATTTTGTTAACAGCGGGTTAACTAAACGGTCTATTTTGTGTAACAAAATAAAAGTTAGAATTATTTTTAATGAATTTTTGTTTTTTATTTATTTAAATATTTATTTAAGTTTTTAAAAAAACTTTCTATATAAATTTATTTTTCCTTTAAAAAAATATTATTCTTACCTTATAATAAATAAAAATAAGTATAATATATCAAAAATAAGTATAATATACAAATTTGGACTACTAATTATGAAAACTTTTTAGTTTTGAAATATCAAATTTTTCTCACATCTACTAATATACTTATGTTTATAAATGAAAAGATAAAAGATAAATTCAAATAGTGTTATGTTCCATTTGAATATAATTTGGTAAAAATTGGGTGAAATTAAGTGAATTTTATTCAATGGAGTGCAAAAATTATAAATTATTGAGTGTATTTGATTGAAAATAGATAAAATTAAATTTAATAGAGTCAAATATAATTAATTTTACACCTAAATGTAATGGTGGAGATCAAATTTGAAAATGATAACACTAAATGCTGCCACTAGAGAATTTTTCAAAATGCTAACACTAGCATCTAACTTTATTGACTAATATTGAGTGAATTGGTTTGAAACTAGTCAAATTAACTCTCAAATCAATAAAATTTATTGTAATGGGATGAAATTAGGATAAAATCTAGTTATTCCATACAATTCATCATATAATCCTTTCGTCCCAAAAAGAATATCACACTTCATTATTTAAAAATTACGAAAATTTTGTTTATTTGTGCGTTATCATTTATATGTATAACATATCTTTAATTTCTACATATAATAAATTTAAGGCATGAAATTTTGTACTTTTTTTCAAGAAAATAATTCATTTTATGAGGGAATGAGCAAATAATGTAATTAGTTCAAATGGTAAAATAAAAGTAAAAATTTAAAAATATAATATGCTTATTGAAAGGCAAACATAGTTCCAAATTTATCGATTTTAGTTCTAATCGGATTCGGATATTATCAGTTTCGGATCTAATTGGTTTCAGGTATTATCGGGTTTGGGTATTATCGGTTTCGGATTTAATCGGTTTTGGGTTTAATCGGTTCGGATATTATCGGTTTCGGATCTAATCGGTTTCGGATTTAAATCGCATGTGAATAATTTAGTTCGGTTTCAGTTATATTCGGATCATTTCGGGTTTTCGGTTATAGATCGGATCTTCATTTTTCGGATCATTTCAGTTTCAGTTTCGGATATTTCGATTCGGGTAATCGGTTCCGGTTCTGTTTTGCCAGGTTTACTCTCCACTCTCCAGTGAAGTATAGTTTTTACGGAAAAGGTAAAAATGGTAGTTATGAGCTTTTATCCTCTCTGATGCCCTTCTTGTTGGAGTTGCTCTAAGAAACTTTTACATTTCTCGCAAAATACATACTACGCAAAAACACATCACACGTTTGCACTAAAAAAATATGTAACACTTGTGATTTTTCTATTTTAAAATAAATTTTAACCACACATTTCTTTTTTACGTTTTATGAGAGTATTATACCAATTCAATTAAAACACGTACAATGTTCCAATTATAAAATTAATTGTTTCTAACCTCCATAAACCCCTTAGTCCGACCAATCATAAACACAATTCTACATCCCCTCCAATTTTACCACTTGAGTTTTGGTAAAATTTTAACTCCAAATCCAACAAAAAAGTTTGTCATTCAATTACAGGGGATACATGGTCCATTAGGGAGGTGTCAGATTGACTTGTTTATTGAGAAATTAAGGAATACGAACATTGTTTTTATAATACTCCAATTGAATTGGTGTGATAATCTTAAATCAATAATATTAGTGTGATTTCCTTCTCGCTTTTAGAAAGTACTTCCTCCGTCCCAATTTATAGTGCTTGTTTCAATTTATGATATTTGACTGAAATTATTTTCAAATCATTTTATATGACAAGTGATATAGAGTTAAAAAATAAAAATTACTTATTAAAATACCATATCAAAAGATCTACAAAACTAGTAGTGAAATAATACTTTATTTTATCAAATTGCTAATAAAAATAAAGAAAGAAAATAAATGAAGTTTGACTCCGTGAATAGTGAACAGACACTATAAATTGAGACGGAGGAAATATTTATTTTGTATGATAAAAAGTTTCACAATTTAACTTGTACTTTGACCACAAATTATAAAAAAAACTATTTTTTATAACGTAAAATTTGTGGCTAAAATGTGATAGTGTTTGACGAAAAAAGTCAGAATGTAAGATTTTTTAGACGAAGAGAATATATATTTTTAAAAAAATGACAAAAGACTACAACATCTTTTTATTTATAAATTACATCCCAGTAGGTCTAGTACTAATCATCCTTTTTTTAATATAGAAATTCGGCAAGGACTCGAGTGTCAACAGATCGCACTTGCTAATTTAAAGCTCTTCCGGTGCTCCATTTAAAAAATTGAGAGTTCCTATCTCCCGTAGCCCCATCCCTAAATCCCTTACCTAGCCAACTCCTGCGCACCCACCCTAGATTTGATGGGGGTAAAAGAGGGATCTAGGGTGGGGCGTAGGGGTCGAGCTGAGGTGGGGTGCGGTGGGGTTTAAAGAAGGTGTTAGGGGTCTTAAGAAACATCAATTTATAAACAGAGCACCGAAAGAACTCTAAAGGCCTGTTGGGCAACTTCTGAATAGGTAAGTGCTGAACCATTAAGTGCTGAACCAGTAAGAGGTCTGAACCATTAAGAGCTAGTATATTGCTTAACTATTCAGAGGCAAATGTCTGATCAATTCAGATAAGAGGTCTTAACCATTCAGACTCTGTATAATAGTTAACCATTCAGAGGCAAATGTCTGAGCCATTCAGACATCTAAACCATTAAGAGGTTGAAACAAACAGTCTGAATCATTAAATGTTGAACCATTCAGACATTTGAGCCATTAATAGGCTGAAACAAACCATCCCTAGGTGAGCAAGTATCATGCCTTGAAACTAAAATCTAGTGTCAACCGAAGGGAGAAATTACAAAGTTCAAAAAGAAACGGAGAAGGCCAATTGTTATGATGTGTAGGTGTGTGGTGGTGATTGCCCGTCCACCAATCCACACTCAACATTTATCTCATCTCCTATTTCATTATCCAAATCTAATTTGTACCCCGGCGGTGATCAATGGCTCATTTCATATCCCCCCCTATATATAATCCTATCTCGAGTAAGAAAGAAAGAAAGGACCTCTTCTAGTTCCGCTGCCTCAAAGAAAATGGCGACCACTTCATCCTCCATTAATGGACCTCTTAACATCTCCATGGTACGCTCTTCTTGCCCCTCTAAATTAACCGTCTGACTGAATTCCTCAAATGCTCCGATTTTTAGTTTATATTTTTAAGTCTTTTTAAATACTGTGTTTTATTATTTAAAGATTTTTACAACTTTAATGCTCGTATGAATTACACTCTTCATCTCAATTTTTTTTAATAAAACGTGGGAGTGTGTCACGACAATTTAAAACAAAAGAATGTGTGATTCATATCAAATTTAAAAGTCTGAACAAATGTGAATTGCACAAATATAACTGAAATGCTGAAATGGATTTTAAAAAAATTGGAAAAACACTTTTCCCATTTATGATATTTGAAAAATGTTTTGAAACACGGAGTAATTTGAAAGCTTTTTGGGGTTGGTGTGGGGTGGCGAGTGGTGGGGGACAGT
>OOIL02000889.1:2284444-2303424 GCA_900332095.2 Cuscuta campestris | reverse complement strand
GGCAGACAGGTAGTGGTAGGGTAGGAGAGGTAGGGGCGGGGGGAGCCAGGGCGGGAGTGGTGCGGGTAGACAGGTAGTGGTAGGGTAGGAGAAGGTAGGGACGGGGGAAGCCAGGGCGGGAGCGGTTGGCGCAGGGCGGTAAGGGGCAGGAGTAGAGGGTTTTGGGTGCATGGAGTTGGACGTGGGGGGGGGTGGTCGGGGTAGACCTGGCAAAACTGACCCAAACCCGATAACCCGGAACCGAACCCAAATTGATCCGAAAATTGAAGAATCGAAATAGAACCGAACATCCGAAATGATCCGAACCGAACCGAATGTATTCAGACCCGATTCAGATCTGAATCCGATTTATCCCGAACCAATTAAACCCGAACCCGGTTAACCCCGGAACTGATTAGACCCAAACCGATTAGACCCGAAATTGATCAAATTCATTAATATTTCATTTATCCAATGAACTTGGAGAAAAAGAATTACCTATATATTTTTACATATGTTGATGTGTTTCTAAAAAAAAATTAAATTATGGGTGCAAAGCGTGTAACTAATTTCATGTACAAATCTTTTACTCCGTATTTTATAGCTTAAGTTAAATTGTTTTTTGTATTTTATCGTCTTCGAACTTAAAGTTTGACCAACATCGTCTCTTCAAAGATATTAGCAAAAAATATTAAAAATAATACATTTAAAGTGTTTTTTAATACCAACAATTTGGTAACAACTTTTACTTTGTATATTTTAATTCATTATATATTTTTATATATAATTATTCAAATATTTGACACACAGAGTGAAACGGATAGTTAAATAGAAATAAAGGAAGTACGAAGTAGAATGTTAACTAAAAAGATCGCGCCGAAAACTTTAGGAGGGAAAACTTTAGAATGTAAACAATTAGTCATTTATGTAAGTGTTATTTTTTATGTATGTCCGTGTTAAATAATAAAATAACTATGGAGTATATCATAAATTGATTAAATTTATTATGTGATATTATTGATTTATTAGTAAATATTTAAAATCTATGTGAACTAATATAAACCTAAATCGACACAAACCCGAATCAATATAAACTCGAACCGATACAAACCTGAACCGATATAAACCCGATCCAATACAAACCTGAACCGAAGCCGAAACCAAAAACCAGTCAAACCGAAATAAACCCGGAACCGACCCGACCCGAACCAAACCGATTATAACATATATCCGTATGAGACCCGACCCGAACCGATTATAACATCTTTGTGGATTTTTTTAATATACTACCTCCGTGTATTTGTTCAGTTTGACTAAAATGAAACTAGATAAACTTTGAACTCCAATTACTCTCAATTTGTGTATGACATATTAGTATAACGAAATACAATTTTGAAAGTTCCCAATAAGATAAATCTAATGAAAGCATTTTTATAATAAAACACATTACAATTTTTATTTGATTGAAGCTCAAAGTTCACCCAATTTGATTCAAAAAAATCAAACTAAACAAATACATTAGGACGGAGATTGTTGTTTTTAAATATGAAAATTTTATATTTTACTAATTTTTTAGCCAGTTAATGTATTAAATAAATTGAATAGAAAATATATTTACGTTAGTATTACAAAAAGTTGGTTTCCAAACATCTCCAATTGCTTGACTAATGTCAAACATATTACTTTAGCAAAAAAGAATTTTTGAAAAAAGCCACAAAGTGCACCAATTTGTCATTTGCAAACCCAAAAGAATAAAATGGTTTTCATAGATGCCAAGTTTCTTTATTTTGTGATGTTTCTGTTTGTGATTTTAACCTTTCTCTTTTTTTAGCAAAAAGCCATCCCAAAAGTTTGTAGCCAAATGATCAAAGTTTTGTCAAATGAACACTTTAAAGGACAAACCAAGGAAGTGATCAGCTAAATGTGCTGATAATGTTTGTGAAATGGATGGGCCTTAGTATATACACAATCTTGCAGTTCAGTTTGAACAATGGAAGTGGGGGAACTTCAGTTCCGTGCCCTGCTTTCTTCAGAGAGGGTCCAAAGAAAACAAGAATCTATAGAGCTGGCAATGGCATCCTGGGGATTTGTCGCAGGCGGTTGATTGTTGCAGCACAGGCACCAGAAGCAGCTGAACCTGAGACTGATGAGAAGAAACAGAGTGATAAGGACAAATGGAAGGGCCTTGCGGAGGACATATCCGATGATCAACAGGACATTGCCAGAGGAAAGGGAATGGTTGACACTCTTTTCCAGGCTCCTCAGGGTGCTGGCACTCACCATGCTGTCCTCAGCTCTTACGAATACATCAGTCATGGCATTCGCCAGTAAGTCCGTATTAGCTATCTATTAAGACTTTCTTGGTACATTGAAAAATGAATGAACGTAGACATAAGGCATGTCTACGTTCAATCATTTTTTAATGTATCAAGAAAGTCATAATGGACAGTTAATATGGAATGGAGGGAGTATCAATTATCGAAGAACCAACTAAGCCAAAAGCTTGAGTTTGTGGATTTTGGTCAAGAAGGCTTTGATATCATGTCAAAGAACCAACACAACCAAAAGCTTAAGATCATGGTTGTAGGTCACGTAAAGGTTTTATATTCTAACACAAGACAAAAATAATGTGCGCGTTTTTTGTTTTCAGATACTCGGCATTTGATAACACAGTAGATGGATATTACATTGCCCCCGGTTTCATGGACAAGCTTGTTCTCCACATCACCAAGAACTTCGTGAAACTGCCCAACATTAAGGTTTGACTTGTCATATGTATACTTTTGGAAATGAGTGTGGGGTGAATAATCCGGATATAGATGGTTTTCACAAACTTTTTTTTGTAGGTTCCTCTCATCTTGGGTATATGGGGAGGCAAAGGTCAAGGAAAGTCTTTTCAGTGCGAGCTTGTCTTTAGGAAAATGGGAATCAAGTGAGTTTTGCTTCATTTTGATGGACAGAGAAAAAACATTTAGGCTATGTTTGGCAAATAGAACAGGCACAATGGACTCATTTGACTATTAAATATTTTAAGCCATGTTTGGTGAATGAACTCCATTTCAGGCATCTAAAGTTAGTTGAGCTATCTGAAATACAATAAGTTAAACTAAGCTGTATCAAGTACTATAAGTTGAGTGACTTTACAAAAACTAGCCACTTTTTCTGGTTGTTTTGCCAAACACAGCATAATAAATATAGGGAAGTAAACAGAACTACCACACCATTGACCATTCTTGAACAATATATGCTTGATATTGAAAACTCTCAGCCCAATAATGATGAGTGCTGGAGAACTGGAAAGTGGGAATGCTGGTGAGCCGGCTAAGTTAATAAGGCAAAGGTACCGTGAGGCAGCAGAAATAATCCGGAAGGGCGACATGTGTGTCCTGTTCATCAATGACCTTGATGCAGGAGCGGGCAGGATGGGCAGCATGACACAGTACACGGTCAACAACCAAATGGTGAATGCCACACTTATGAACATAGCTGATAACCCAACCAATGTCCAGCTTCCAGGCATGTACAACAAGCAGGAGAACGCGCGCGTCCCCATAATAGTCACTGGCAATGATTTCTCCACACTTTACGCCCCTCTCATTCGTGATGGTCGCATGGAGAAGTTCTACTGGGCCCCAACTAGGGCTGACCGGATTGGTGTTTGCAAGGGTATATTCCGGACTGACAATATTCCTGATGACCACATTGTTAAGCTTGTTGACACCTTCCCCGGGCAATCAATAGGTAATCTTTGTTAAAGTATAAAATCTTTCCTAGGCCTACAGGCTACAACCATAGGTATAAGCTTTTGGTTAATTTGGTTCCTTGATATCGTATCCAAATATTGCTTGCATGAGACTTGGTACCTTACAAATTACAATCATTGAAAGATGAAAATTGTACCAACTCAGTAAAGCCTATTGAACACTGTTTATAAAAGGAGATAATTTAGTTTGTACAATGTTTGAGTGCAGATTTTTTTGGTGCCCTAAGGGCAAGAGTGTATGATGATGAAGTGAGGAGGTTTATCCAAGACATTGGTATAGAAAGTGTAAACGAGAGACTTCTGAACTCTCGAGATGGACCCCCAAGTTTCGAGCAGCCAAAGATGACCCTTGAGAAGCTGCTTGAATATGGAAACATGCTTGTACACGAGCAAGAGAATGTTAAGAGAGTTCAATTAGCCGAGAAGTACCTAAGAGAGGCTGCCCTTGGAGATGCAAACGACATGCTACGTGAAAATAAATTAAACCTCTAACCATCCAAGAAAATGTAAGAAAATATATACAATGTTCTTACAACTTAAATGCCACCCCCTCCGTCACATGACTATCTTCCATCTTTCATTTTTTCCATCCGTTTCAAAATTATTATCACTATCTTTTCGAAAAACGATTCTCTTGTTGATACTGTTTCTCTATTCTATGCATCAATCTCAACCAAACAGTTTCATTTTATTAAAATGTGTAAAGTCAGAATCAAAGATTAATATGGGATGAAGGGAGTAATACAATTGGTACTATACTAGGAGAATAGAGAGCGGAATGGACAATCAAAATTACAATACTCAATATAAAATTACCATAAGGAAAACTACAAGAGGAGAATAAGATTATGCTTTGGATGCCATAAAGGACCTTAAATATCAGAAGGTTTGCATTACTGCTCTTTTCTTTGCAGGTTCTGAAGAATAAAAGATTTGGTAAATATTCCAGCCACATCTCAAAAGCAATGATTCTTATGTCGTTATGCTGGGCCTGCATTGCGCGCAAACTCCAATCGCGGTTGTGGTTAGCAGCTCTTTATCCCCGAATCTTGTGGGGTCCAATTGGATTGTTGTTGTAGTAGTTCTTGTTGTATAATTGTAATTAATATGCTGTATATTCTGGCATATATTATGGGTATTTGTTTTCTTGCATTGTAAATGTAATATGAGGATACAGGTCACCTGCAAGTTAATAAAAATGACATTTGATTTGTGGATTGATGAGTCTTGGCCCACATCTTCTACTCTGACCCATCTTCTTTATGTGCTTCACTCGTAAGGAACACATTTTTGTTTATGTGTATGGATGGCTTTGACATTCATTTGAATTTTAATGTTGAGATAAGATTCAATTCAGTGTATTCGTAAACTAATACTCACTCCTTTGTATTACAATTGTTCATTGTTCCTCCAAATGATGTTTATTTCTTTCTACCTTTTCATGTTTATGTATTTGTTTTTTGGGCTCATTTATCTTCTGAAAAGTTCTCCTTTGAGCATAACGGAGGTTTGTTTCCTTTTTTAAAAACTTTCATTTAGAGATGCGGATGTGATTATCATAGTATATTTGGATGTACGTTATACGTAATGTTCAAAGGTAACATACCCATCTTCTAAAAAAAGGTTGACATCAATTGTGCAGGAACAAGATAGGAATCCATTCAGATCATTTGGGTTCCACTTTTGCTGAAAATGTGAACTCCCTGCCGCTATAATCAAAGGCATCATGGTGTGCAATGGCAGCTCTCAGTGATCCAAAGTCTGTAGTTGATGAGGAAGCAGACACCGAGTTTGTGTTTAGCCCATCATCGTTCTCTATGAGGATGGTCTCAAGTGTCTTCACTACTTCACTCATCATGGGACGCCCATCAGCAGATTCTTCCACACACTGCATTGCCAACTCTATGAACTTCCCAAATCCACAAAGGCTTGTTTGGATGTTTCTTAAACCAGGATCCATCATATTGCTCAGGCCACAGTGCTCCTCCTTGCTGTTTACTATGGCTCTTACCTCCTTGACAATGTACTTCCCCTTTTCGATTGGTTTTCTGGCCGTGACCAGTTCAAGCATCACAACACCAAAGCTGTACACATCACTTCTCTCTGTAAACTCTTCAGTCAAATAGTATTCGGGATCCAAATAACCCTGCAGGTAAAAATCAATATGAATATATGAAGACTGCTAGCTACAAGTGTGACTCTCATTTTGTGTGCAATACTTAATTACCAGTGTGCCTTTGACTTGAGTAGATACATTTCGTTTTGTGTGATCGCTTACAGGCTTGGACAAGCCAAAATCGGCAACCTTAGCCGTTAAGTTTTCATCCAATAGAATGTTTGTGGATTTCACATCTCTGTGAATGATGGGAGGATTTGCTAGGTCATGTAGATAGGCTAGTCCTCTGGCTGAACCAAGAGCTATTCTAAGTCTCCTGTTCCAATCAAGATTAATGCATCTTCTCCCTGTCATACACAAGTAAATGAATCTCATTATTGCTTCTTTTGACCACCTAGAATGACGAAAAAAGCCACATTAGCCATTTAGCGTACCTGACAAGCATTCACTTAGACTCCCATTTGGCATAAATTCGTACACCAACATTTGTTCTCCTTGTTCAAAACAAAATCCAACAAGGCCAACAAGGTTCTTGTGATGCACGCGTGAAAGCAATTCGATTTCGGTTTTGAACTCTACTCCCACTTGCATTGATCCCTGTTGAGCTCTTTTAATGGCTACCACTTGCCCACAAGAGAGTATTCCTCTATAGACCTATGCATCCGAAGAAAATTTTGGTAAATCTCTTTAAGTAGAGCAAATGATGGAGGCTATCTATGAGTTCATCATAATGACAAATACTCCCAATATGTAGTTTCATACCTTGCCATATCCCCCGGAACCAACCTCATTGCTTTGAGAAAAGTTGTTTGTGCATTTTTTCAGTTCCTCCGAAGAGAACCATCTTGCCCCTTTCAGTTGGGGCATGCCACAACTGTCCGAGCCACTTGGAGCCCAAGGTGCTAAACATGAAGAATATCAAGGAGCATAGTTAAAAACCAAGACTTAAACACAATGCCTAATTTCCAATATATTATCAGTATAATCCAGTGTTTACTTGAAGGTCTGCTCAGTCCAATGGCTCTTTCAGCACGTTTCTTTTGCTGAACTGCATAAACTCCCAAACCAGCAAGCAACAGAACCAAAAAGGCGCAACCAACAGATACTCCGATAATCATCCTTGAGCTTATGGATGTTCCTCCATGCTCAGCTGAAATCATAAAGTTTTTTTTTGTCAAAAAACCAACTTAACCAAATGCTCAAGCTTGTGAAAAGGTTTTAAACAACATTATTTACTTGGGTTTTCCTTCACATGAACTTTAATCCTAAAACATTTTTACTTTTTGCTACCTGGAAAAGAGTACGGAGATGCTATGAAATAGTAAGGTCCGAATTCTGGAGGCGGCTTATATGTCTGGTTACTCAAGAAAAATCCAATTCTCTGAACCTCCGACCTGCTAAAATACATTCCTGTGGATGGAAAGAGTTCCAAGTGCACCTGAAGATAGTCATCAATGTTGAAAAATGGGTTCATAAGAGAAACCGAACCCGGGCTGAGTCCTAATTTTACCCATAGACTCATTTCAAGAGAGTGGAACAATTCGACATTGGACAGCTCCCGGAAGGTGGGTCCCCTAAAGTACAATGTTCCCTCGTACGGGTACGCACATTCACAACTCTGTGGGCTAAGTTTTTTATTGGAGGAACAAGGTTTGGTTCCACAGTTGGCCAGGCTTGTAGAGTATGGCTTAGCAGCTTGGTGCTGAAGGTGACAGTAATGTGTGTTGGCTAGCGCAGAGACGCATATTGGGTTTCCTATCAATCTGACAGAAAAGAAAAATAAAATGATCTATCTGATTGTAGACAAAGTTTGTCATCAAAATGATTGCTTTGATAAAGTTGAATTCTCCCCTCACATCAATGTCTTTGTATATCCTGAGCCAAGAGTTACTGATGATATCTCATTGTTCTGAAAATCCACAAGTTGAAGTCGCGGACTGATGCTGCTGCCCATGCTCAAAGTATTATTAAAGGCATTGTTCCGAAGCTTCCTGTTGCAGTTTTTTAGGCAATTCTCTTACTTTTTGTGGGGAAAAAAGTAATAAAGTTCACTCGTTTATGTTCCTCATAGGACTTACACTTGTTGAATCTGAGGGAAACTGAAAAGTTTCAGTGGCACTTGTCCCTGAAGTGAGCCATATTCCATCACCCTGATCAGCAGACCGTTTGTTAAATATTTTGAAAACAAAAGGAAAAGAAGCTCAAGAATTCAGCTTAAATTTATGATCTCGCTACTACTGACAAGGTTGTGAGTGACTGTAAAGTTGAGAACCACTGTGGAGCTTGTGACTGCTCAAAGGTATTGTTGCTCAAATCCCTGTGAAGAGAAACAAAATTTCAAACTGCAACATAATCCTTTCTTTTTTTTTTTTACGATTTCAAGGAATCTGTTGGGAATGCCTTCCAATAGAAAGGAAGAGAAACCAAAATGAATAGGTTCAACCCAACTCCATTAGAATGAGCCCTTTTGGGAGATCACAAAAAAACAAATATGTGAGGGTTTAGCTCACAGCGGACAATATCATACTAATGCAGAGTTGGGTGTGGTGCGCGCAAGCCCAACAGAATTCCAATGCTTCACCCTTCTTTTTTAGTTGCAACACTTCCATTGGTGAATTTGAAATTCAAACTGTTGCAAGTAAAAGAAACGGGAGAAGTATTTGAATTGGAAAAATAAGGATAAAAATGAGAGTATGGATTTTAAAAATTGCACCTACAAATAATTAAGCGAGTTCATTCCATTCAGGTCAGGTAGCGGGCCAGAGAGGCTGTTATGTGCCAAGTTCCTGCAGCCAAACACTTGCATAGTCTTTCATGTTCAAAGAAGGAACATTGTATTTTGTTCCTTATATTTTAAATGGATGATTAAAAGACACTCACAGTTCTATGGTGCTTGTCAGGTTGTTGAGATTCAAAGGGACACTACCATTAAGGAAATTTCTATCGAGCCGGCTGCATATATATGAGCACAAATGAGTACTATTGCCAAACAGGGAATAAGAAGAAAGTGCAAATGCAGGTAAACTTGTGATGCTTGAATTACTACTACTCACAGGACCTCAACTGTCTGAACTAATCCTATTGTAGACGGTATATTGCCGCTAAATTTATTCCCATCAAATAGTCTGTCATTAATAACCATTCATAATGTGAGAGAGAGAGAGAGGGAGAGAGAAACAAGGTGTTAGTTTGATGGTGGATCCAATATCAGGACTTACATGTGTATGAGCACCATGTCACTGCTAAACAGTTTGGCAGGAATTGTGCCTGAAAGCTGGTTTTTGTTGAAATGGCTGTGAAGCATTAAAAATAAGACTTTGGCCATAAAAACACTTTTACACTATGTTTGGTTCAAGGAATTTGAAAAGGAAAAGAAAAGAAAATGAAATGGAAAACAGTTTTTCTTGTTTTGTTAGAGAGGGAAAGAAAAGAAAAGTTGAAGGAAAAGAAAATGAGAAGACTAAATGTACTAAGAAGAGGAAAAACTAAATTCCTTCCATTTTGGCGAGGAAAATGAAAGAAAATCATTTTCTTTTCTTTTCCTTCCAAATTCCTTGAACCAAACATAGTGTTAAGGACATAAAGTTCCACATTGAACACTGAAAACTAAAAAGACTAATGTAGGCTATTCCTCTCATTGCCGATTGGTTTTGGAATGAAATTTCACAATTCTATAGTCCAACCAAGTCACAATACACACATATAGATCACTCACAAGTGTTTTGCCCTTTTCAGAAGATCCAGTCCCGGATCTTTGAGTGTCGATACAGGGAGAGATCCTGTCAACTGATTATCAGCCAGGTCAAGCCAGTAGAGTTTGGATAGATTGCCCAAAGATGCCGGAATTTCACCAGTAAAGTTATTTGAGTTGAGTGCTCTATCAAGTAGCCATCATTCATTGGATCAGTGGACAAAATTACAGTTTACAAAATAAAAATGGGTTTCCAGTTTCAATCAAAGATAAGTCTTACAAGAAGGACAAATCAGAAAGTTTTCCAAGTTCAGCAGGTATGCTCCCACTGAAGCTACATCCTGCAAGAATTCTGAAATGTGAACAAACAAGTTAATGTGGGTTGGGGATGAGGTTGATTATCAGTATCATACTATCAGGTTTGTATTTTGATCTTTACTTACAGTATGCTTAGTTTCTGCAGATCTCCAATCCTTGGAGAAATTGAACCTGTGAGCCCTCGGTTAAATGACAGGTCTCTACAAAACAAAAGAAAAAACAGTTGAAAATATATTTTCAAAAAAGGATGAGTAAGTCCACAGGACTGCCAGACAACTATCTGGGAGGAGATGAGTTATAACTTTAGTTTGACAAATAAATAGTTTAATATTTGTCTCTCTGATACACACAAGGGCTTCTTGCTACACATAGTTGCCCCTTTTCGCCGTTTTCACACCCCTTTTTTGCCATCTTACTTACGCCTCCAACCATTGAAAATACACTTTGATAATAGGTGGTTACATGATAACTCACAAGGATTTTAATTCAGTAAGCTCTCCGATATCACCGTTTAGCCTTCCTTTCAGTCCCATTGTTGACAATCCCCTGAAAAAGAATGTAATCAAACATCATGAGTTCAAATCAAAATTGAGTTTTGTGTCACCAAACAAGAGACAAATTGGGTTGAACTCCTCTTTCTCCTTTTGACCTTTAATGGATTTAAGGAAGGAGTATATTTTTATGTTGACTTTCCAAAAATATCCTTGACATGATGGGTTGAAGTAGGATGTGATGGGTAGATTAGTAGTGAATAGATATGATATTATGATACGATAGGCAGGGTAAAAATTAGTGGGGTAAAAATAGATTTTTTAATAGAAAGTCCTCACAGTGCAGTGACCCTGGAGTTGTTGCAGGTTACTCCTTCCCATTGTCCTCCACATGGATCATCTGATCTCTCCCAACTCGGAGGCGTGTTTTGCCACTGCTCCTTCAGAGATGTAAGCACAGCCACTACAAACATAAAAATGTAGTTTCATTTTGCTTACTTAAACTTAATATTTATGCCATACCAATCATATATACAGTGTTTCGGATTTGATTCTGTTGAAAATGGAACTCAAAGAGTCATTATTCGCACGTTTTAGCTCTGGTTAAGTTATAAAATGGACTGTTGCAGTGCAAACCAAGTCCCGTGCTGGATATGGAAGGGAGATTGACCTTGAATATAAGTTTCCACCTCGCCTGACCATTAGTACTAAGGGTTTAACGTGAAAACTACTGTCAAAACAGTCAGTCTTAACACAGACAAGTCTGCAGAATGCCCATTGAGATTGCTTTCCTTTGTAAAAAAATAAAGTTTTGGCCTTTTTGGGTGGTAAAAGCAAAAATGACTTGTTTTTTTAGTTAGAAAATTGGATATGTTTTCATCTTGATCCCTAAACCTCAAAGAATGGAGATTATATGTTAGGGATAGTTATCGGGTGAAACGTTAAAATATTTTTGTATTGATCTTGGCAGAAGCATTTTTGTAATGTTTTCCTTAGTTTCCAATAAACAAGAATAGACTAATGCCCAACTTGGTAAAAAGAAACTCTAAACAAGACTTCACAAGAGATGTTCTCAAAGATTTGGATCATTCTTCTTAATTTTCTTCTTCACACTATGACTATTGTGTAGAGAAAGATGATATGGAGAAATGTCACCACTTTGTTGTTGAGTTCCTCTTAAAACCATTGCGATTGTCGAATAGGCATCATTGTCGCCTTATGGAAATATCACATGACTTTGACACCAGAAAGAAATCTGCACAACACTTCTACTATACCCCCACCCCCACTCCACCCCCTGAACCCATTCTCAAAATGAGGTTATGCCATGTTTTTACACACAAGAAAGATTGATGTCAAACAGAACGGCGCGGTATTAAAAGTACCGGAAACTAGATATATAAGTTGATCGAGATGCATAATATTAGTATAGGTGCCCGTAGGGCAGAAAAATACCATCACGAGAATCTGCCCCCTCCCCGGAGGCGGATTCTGCAGAGTGGTGGAACAATGCAGCTGGGAGGATGAAGCAATAATAGCAGAGCATCAGGTGTTGGGTTGCCATGGGGAAGGAGACCAGACCAAACCAGAGAGAGTGGAGATTGGAGAATTTCTGTGAAGTGTTTGGTGTTTTGAAATAGAAATGAAAAGTTTGAACAACAGTGACCTATATGCAATATCTATCTCAAACCTCAATCATATACTCCATATGTATATATGTATATATATAGTATCTTGTCTTTAAAGCAAAGCAAACTCAGCACACTCACCTGCCGCGCATGCATCCCCCCACTATCATGTCATCATATTGCACACTCCCCCCCCCCCCAAAAAAAAAAAAAAATTGTCAAATTTGATGGATCCAAACCCACCGGGTGTGTACCTTTAGATGTAAAATGTCTATACGGAAAATGAGAAATATAGGAAAATATATGTAAAAGAGCATTGACAATATATCATTACGCGAAAACCAAATCGGTAAAAACTACGAGCTTTTTTTGGCATTACCATACGAATGAGTGGCCGACCCAAAAATCTTTCGGAGTGGTGTTGTTGTTTACTTCATTAAAACAACTTACTACCTCCGTCCCTGAATATTTGTCAAGTTTTTGACTTTTTTTAGTCAACCATTTTCAATCTTTAACCTATATTTAGATAAAGTATATATTATATATTAATTAGATAAAATAGTACTTTGAAAGTAGTTGATATAATAAATCTAATAAAACAATTTTTGCAATAATATCTAATATCACTTTTATTTAATTTGAAGTCAAAGTTTACCAATTTTGATCGAAAAAAAGTTAAAAGTGGACAAATACTCAGGGACAGAGGGAGTAATTCAAATTGCAAAAATTAAAATTAATAAATTCACGAAATCATATATGAAATTAACTAAATCACTTTTGTTTTATATTTTTAAATATAATTTTAAAGTATAGAAACTTTATATTTTAAGTTAATGCTGATATTTAGGCCAAATAGCGCCAGTACCCCCTGTGGTTTGCAAAATAGGCACCAAAACCCCTTCTGTTTTCAAAACTTATTTCTAAAGTCCTTGTGGTTTCAAAATGTTGCACCCGTGCCCCATCTGATCATTTTCCGGCCATTTTTCCGGCGAAGAAGGGGGACATTGGTGCATATTTACTAAACCACAGGGGGTATCGGTGCAGATATTTATTTCTCGCTTGTTTCTTTGTTTTTTTTTCATTTTTTTTAAGTAAATTTAGAAGTAAGTTTTGAAAATAGAGAGGGTATTGATGCCAATTTTCCAAACCACAGGGGACACCGGAGCTATTTGGCCCTGATATTTAAGTACGAAGTATTTTAGAAGTTGAAAGTTGGTAGAAAACTAAATAATGAAAGGTTATAATATGGAACTAATTTTACATTATTTACTATAGAAATCATCCTAAATAGGACTAAAACATAGAAAAAAGTACCAAAATAGGACTTTCATGTTTTTTTTTCCGGAATAGGACTTTGCACTGTGGTAATGTGACTTTGCATTGTGGTAATGTGACAGTGTACATGTGCAAATTACTATACTTTTTTGGTAATGTATATGACCATGTTTGGTAATGTAAGTCCTATTTCGGGAATAAAAACATGGAAGTCCTATTTTGGTATATTCTCAATGTTTTAGTCCTAGTTTGGTCTTTCTCCCTATTTACTAATGGCAGGGATAGAGTACACAAATAACAAAATATACAATCAAAAGAAAAAAAGTTAGAAGTGGGAATCACAAGTAGGCATTGTTTCACCATCCCATGACCTTTGAATAAGCCACAACCTAAAAGCTAGCTGTTAAGGTGGGAGAATCCTTTACTATATAAACCCATCACCAAGTTCCCATTTAACCAGTGTGGGACAATGAAATCAGTCCGTATCATTCGACCCCCCATAAGGCCCAACGTCCTCGTTGGTCACGGCTACGTTGGTCACGACCACGTTGGTCACGACTGGTTTTACCAGACCACCACTCCGTGGGCTACCACTCCGTAGGCCACCACTCCGAGTTGGCTCCGATACCATTGATACAGCACAAGGGAGAGCAACACCCTAAAAGCTACCTGTTAAGGTGAGAGAACCCTTGGCTATATAAACCTATCACCTGGGTACCTAAATATTTGCCACACTTGTATTCCCAAGGTAAAATATTAAGTTTTTTCAATTCATTTTATTTACATATTAATATAGAAATAAAAAATAAAATTTACATATCAAAAACTACATGAAAAGTTCTTCGAAATAAGAGGGGCCAAGAATATTTTATTTTATCAAATAACCAATGAAAATGTAGGAATAAACAAAAGTTCCTGCGATTGCTGAAAAAGCAAATGTTGTAAATATTTTGGGATAAGGAGTATTAACCTTTCCTAGGGTAGTGTTGTCTCTGCCATTTTATAGGTAAATAAAGCTCCTCTTTAGATAAAATTTCATTTTCCAAAAACTAATTTTCAGATGACATAGTTTACAAAAATAGTCAAACAATTTTGAAAAATGAGCAAAATCACCTGGTTAAATAATACGGAGTATGTTAATTCTATTCTCGTACTCCACATTGACTCTATGTTTGGCTCAAGGATTTTGGAAGGAAAAGAAAAGAAAATAGTTTTCTCTAATGTTCCTCACCAACATGGAAGGAATTTGATTTTTCCTCCACTTGGTACATTTACACTATGTTTGGTTCAAGGATTTTGGAAGGAAAAGAAAAGAAAATGATTTTCTCTCATTTTCCTCACCAAAATGGGAGGAATTCGGTTTTCCCTCCATTTAATACATTTGTCTTCTCATTTTCTTTTCTTTCCACTTTTCCTCTCCAACCAAACATGAAAAACAGTTTTCCACTCCATTTTCTTTTCTTTTCCCATTCAAATTTCCTGAACCAAACATAGTGTTAGCCTCCTCATTTTTTTTTCCTTCCACTTTTCCTTGCTTTTCCCCTCTAACCAAACAAGAAAAATGGTTTTCCACGTCATTTTCTTTTCTTTTCCCTTTCAAATTCCTTGAACCAAACATAGTGTGAAGATGTAGCCAGAGAAAAAATAATGAAATTGATACGGAGTATAATTGAAGAATATAAAATAGATTGTGGAGAAGATAGACGAAGCATTATTGACTCATAGGGGAGAAAAACATATTAATTCAAGTGAATTTTGATATTATTAGTGCTAACCAATGAAGTCCAAAGAACTAAAACAATTATTTATTTATTTATTTTTAACAAAAATGACATGTTAGTAAGAAAAATGTTGGACCCTGGGCGGCTATCCATCTGGAGTCAGGATTGCCTATGTGGCACGCGATCCCAAGGGGAGGTACCGCCCCCAATCAGGATTCAGTGTAAGCAGCACCCAGATGCCGACCACCACGAAGCCATTTTTGTTTATTTATTTATTCTTTCCTTCTCCTCCTATTCTTCTTTTTTGTTAAAGAAGAATTATATGTTAAATATTATTTGTGGAAATACATAATTTGTGGCGAAATCTATTTGTTGTACGCATGGCTTGTGGAGAAAATGCATGTTTAAGTGGCAGCGCAATTCAAGGAGATTTATTTGGCCAAACCCTTGTTAATAATAGAGTAAATTCTATAATTGGTCCTTTATAACAGGGGATTTCCCTATTTAGTCCTCTATTATCAAATATTATCCCAGTGGTGCTTCTTTTATGGGTACCTTTCCACAAATAGTCCTTTTTTTGATCTTCTATCATGTTGGTGTTAATTTGAAGGCTAAAAGTGTAATTTCACAATGATAATATATCTTTTTTGTCATACACAATTCCAAAGGTTGTTCCGTTTGCGTCGTTTGTGAATTACAGTCGCTTTTTACGACAACGATAGTCTACAAATATGATCTTTCATTAGAATCCTAGCCCACAATCATAGTCATTATTTTTGTGTTATCTGCTTAACCAATATCAGAACATGTCACTAGACATAATGTTGATGTCAAATTATACTTTTAGCCTTTAAATTAACACCAACACAGCAGAAGATCAAAAAAAGGACCATTTGTGGAAAGGTACCCTTAAAAAAAGGACTACGGGGGTAATATTTGATTATAAAGGACTAGATATGGAAACCCCTATGTTATAAAGGACCAATTATGGAATTTACTCTTAATAATAGTTACCTATTTTGTGGGTAATTTATGTATGGTAGAGTTGCAAATTAAAGTTATTGGACTTCCTTGTATAATGTTGGCATATAAACACACACACACACGCACGCACACACACACGTTGTACCATGCTGTTGAAGGATATCAAAGAAAATATATTTTGCATAAGAGATTATTTCATGGCATTAAATTTTTTGTAAGTTTTTTTTCCGACGCAGACGTACATGGAGACTCCCGGAGAGAAGAAATCTGACGGCGACACCGGCAGTAATGGAGCTCCTTAAAGTCGCACGATCTCGCCATATGATCTTCATGCTAATGATCTCGCCCGTGTTGTCTCCTCTTGTGTCTTGATGCGATATCACGGCCAGTCGTGGGAAATGGTTCTTGTGAGAGTATGGTAGAACGAAGATGACCATACAAAGCTTCGTCAAGTCCCATCAAGAATTGATGCACTTTCTCTCCATCTTTCTTTTTCTCCAATTGTTGAGCGAGATTACACGTACATTTACCGCACGTGCAGGTAGAGAAATGATCGACATCATCCCAAAGTTTCTTCAAACGACCATAATAGGAAGCAATTGTCAAGCCATGTTGATCACACGTTGTCAATTTCCTCTTAAGTTGTTGAATTCGTGGGCCATTGACATCAAAGAACTGGGCCTTGATATCATCCCATAGGTCTTGTGTCATCTCCATGTGCGAGATCGTCATACGGAGGTACGACTCAATCGTGTTCCGGACCCAAGAAACTAGAAGTGAGTTGTTGGTCCACCAATCTTCCAGATCGGGGGAGTCATCGGTAGGCTTCGGGATCGACCCATCCACGAAATCAAATTTTTTCCGAGCACGATGAGCGGTGCGGATTGCATGTGCCCACTCTTCGTAGTTCTCACCTTTGAGAATGACCAGCGTGATAATCAACCCCAGTTTATTATTAGCATGAAGGTCATATGGCGAGATCGTGTGACGTTGAGGAGCTCGATTACCGCCGGTGTCGCCGTTGGATTTCTTCTCTCCAGGAGTTGCCATGTACGCCTCCGCGGGAAAAAAAACTTATGAAAAATTTACAAGGCCCATATACTCCGACACCATGAAATAATCTCTTATGAAAAATATATTTTCTTTGTTATGCTTCAACAACACGATACAATATATACATATATATATATATATGTGTGTGTGTGTGCGCATGCACTAAAGGAGGCATGATAACTTTACATCCCTACCATACATAAATTACCCACAAAATAGGTAACTAATACGGAGTATTAACAAAGGTTTGACCAAATAAATCTCCTTGAATTGCGCCGCCACTCATGCATGTGTTTTCTCCTCAAGCCATGCGTTATCACAAATAATGATTTCTCCGGCCTCTTCTTCCTTCTTCTTCTCGCATGGCAGCCTCCACCGCTCCTTTCCTTTTTCTTTCTCTTTTTTCCTCCTCCTCCTTATTCTACTTTTGCAGCTTCTCGGTAGATCTGTTCTTCAATTTTTTTTTTAATTTCAATTTTTAATTTAATTTAAAAAATTATATTAAATATTATAAAATCCATATGTAAAAATAAAAAATAAAAAATGAATAGGGATAAAACAGGGATCAACACTCCTGAATGAGAATGAAATGGGAATGAAATAGACAAAGCTGATGTGGCGCAGAGTTGGGAGTGAGAATGGTACGGATGGTGGTGATGACACCGTGTAGCTTTATTACTCTGGGTATTATGTAGTAGCCACTCCAAAAGGCAATGCTTAGTGTAGAGTGCGGTGTGAACTACTCACTCCATCCCAAATTAAATTATTTATTTATTATTTACAAGATCAAACTTCATTCACTTTCTTTTTCAATTTACGTAAGTTATGTGATAAAATAATATAGTCATATCACTACTAGTTTTGTAGATATTTTGATATAGTTTTTAAATATGTAATTTTAATTATTAAGTTCTACACCATTTTTCATATAAAATAATTTGAAAGTAACTTCTATCAAACATTGTAAAGCCGAAACATGCGATTTAATTACACTACGCCAAAAACAGTATCAGACGACTGTTGATTAACTACTGTTTATGGAAACACAGTAGTTTAAAAAAATCAGACTACTGTGAGTTTTTCTTTGCTAAAGAACAATAGTCTAGCTACTATGCTTTAAAACTGTTTTTAAAGTTTCGAGAAACGGTAATCTATCACTAGTTGTCTGTGTCAGTTCAAAATACAGTTTTTGTTGCAACAATTATCAATAACAAGTTAAGAATACTCTATTTAAACAGTAGTATGATGTTTTAGTCTAGAACTATTTTTAAAATTATTAGAAACAGTTATCTATTGCTAGTTGTCTGTTTCATATGATTTTTTTGCCACCGTTGTTTCTAATGGAAATAAAAGACTCTTTTGTAAGAGTTGTCTATGAATTAAGGGTAGAACTGTTTTTAAAGTTGTGAGAAACGGTAATATTTTATTAGTAGTCCGTTTCACCTAAAAATACAGTTTTTGTTGCCACAGTTGTCAATAATTAGTTAAGACTACTATTTCTAAAAAGTACTCTGGTTTTTCAGTTCATAACTGTTTTTAAACTTTTAAGAAATAGTATTATATTGTTAGTTGTATGTTTCATATGGTTTTGTTTTTCATAGTTGTTTATTATAAGAATAGAAGACTTCCTTGTAACAGTAATATATTTATATAGTGTAGAACTATTTTTAAAATTCATAAAAACCGTAATCTATTACAAGTTGTTAATAATAAATTAAGAATACCCTTTTTAAACAGTAGTTAGACTATTAATCCTAGAACTATTTTCAAAATTTTGAGAAATCGTAATGTATTACTAGTAGTGTGTGTCACACCGTTTTTTTCATGGTTATCTATAATAAGTAAAGAGAACTATTTTTAAAAGACTTGTGCGTATTAAGCCTAGAACTATTTTAAAAGTTATGAATATTCATTTTAAATAGTAGTCTAGCTCTTAAGCCTAGAACTATTTTAAAGGTTCA
>OOIL02000889.1:2203722-2284115 GCA_900332095.2 Cuscuta campestris | reverse complement strand
CAATTCGTCATCCTTGCAGCCATATCCAGTGTGAATGATGATGATCTACAGTCAATGTCATCCACCTACATTTGCCACAAAATCATAAAGATAATCAGTCTAAGAGTTTTAGTAACACGTTTGATATTGAAGAACTATAAGAGCCTCTTTCGCAGTCGTTTACAGCTTATAAACTATTTTTTCACTAAAAAATAACTTATTTAACTTCACTGGCTAAATTGCCTTATAATGGAAAAACTAGTGCATTATTCATTTGGAACATATGGCTTACCTTTATTAAAGGTTGACCGCACAAAATATTATGTTGCTTTGCATAAACTTGCTTAGGACAATTGCATAAGCATAAACAATATTCAAGTGACTTGGTCCTTGGGAAAATTGACTCATCAATTCATCATACCACTTTACCAAGCTTACCTATTTGTTTCTAACAAAATAATAATCTAGTAATCAAAATTTAATTTAAAAATCAGATCAGTCATATTGTGCAATGCCATTTCAAACATTGTATGTGAATTAGAATTATCAACCTAAGTTGTTTATATATGATAGACAATGAAAAGAAAAAAAAGAGCAGGGGATACCTGTATCACCAGCCTCTAATTGCATATTCTCTATACAGGGTGTACACCTCAAGAACATACATCTTGCTGTTGTTATTGGGCCAAAACTTGAATTGAAATGTCCATTCTTTACCTTTAGCATCTTGCATCGTTATGGGCATCCCTTCAAATTATACCAAAATACACCTACAAAGACAAATTACATTAAATCAAATGGCAATGATACACAATACAATGAACACTAACACACTACCCCTCCATTACACATCACAACTTTTATGATTGATTTAAGACTAAAGGTGCAACGTCCAGCAGATACCAAACACTGAGACAAAGTTCATACTTCTTACATAGTTTAGGGCCATTTAATTTGAATTGACATCATAGTTACAACAATGACACCACATGTCCAGCAACAAAATCAACTAATTGTTCGGAAAAGCAAATAAATGAAGAACCAGCAGGCATGATGCGTATTGAGGAACTAAATTAGCATCTAGTAAATAAATATAATGATAGAAACAGGACCAATGAAATAACAAAATGGCTTCTTTATATCATACCTAAATTTTAGACATGCATGTTATAAATCCTCAAAAATCAAATTGAGGTAAAAAAATTAAATAAATAAATCCTCATAATTGAAGAATTAGAATATTTTCATTCATATAATTGAAGAATTTAGAATATTTTCAAGAGATATGCAAAGAAATTCACATAATTTAACCATTAGAGTATTTTCAAGATAAAGTAAAACCTGTAAATTGGAGGTAGTAGATATTGGGGTTGTGATGTTGGCTTCACACGGTGTTTGAGGCGGGTGTATGCGCCATCGTGGTACTCTATGGGGATCGGAAGAAACTACCCGGTGTCGAGGTATCTCGATGGCGACGAAGAAGATAGGAGCGACGAGGATCGACAGCTCTGGCTTAGGCATGAAGGTACGGCTAAGTGGCGAACTCTTTTCTTCGGTCCTTAATCGACGAGAAATAGGATTTTTTAGAGGACGGAAAAGAGAAATTAGGAAGAGGGAGAATGAAATTTAGGGGAGGGAAAATGAATTTAGGAAAAGGGAGAATGAAATTTAGGGGAGGGAAAATGAATTTAGGAGGAGGGAGGATGAAATTTAGGGGAGGAAAAATGAATTTAGATAGAGAGAAATTAAAATTGTAGAGATTTGGAGGTAAACTTTAATACTCCCTCCGTCCGAAAATATTCTTCCTACTTTTTTTTAGGTCCGTCCAGAAATATTCTTCCCATTTCCTTTTTAGTATACTTTTTAAGGATAAATATCAATAATATCCTTTTATTTTATCACAAATCTACTTTTTTAGTACTTTTTTAATAATAAAAGGAGATTTAAAAGTTTATAGTATGTGCATTTTTGCAAATTTTGCATTTTTTACTAATCCTTAATAAGCGTGCCAAGCCAACATGGGAAGAATATTTACGGACAGATGAAGTAATATTAACTAAATTCATATCTCATGCATTTAAAGATTATATCTGGCAAATAAGAAATAACCTTCACAAGTAAATTGATTTTTTTGAAGACTAGATCTGATCTTATAGGATTTGAATTTGATTTGATCTGATTAGATCTGTTTTGGTCTGATTCGATCTAATTAGATCCGATATGATGCATTTAAAGTTTATATCACAAAAATAAGACACAACCAACACAAGTAAGTTGTTTTTTTAAATTAGATCTGATCTTATTAGATTTGAATTTTAAGAATATTAACTAAATTCCGATCTCATGGATTTAAAGATTATATCTGGCAAATAAGACACAACATTGACAAGTAAATTGTTTTTTTTGAAGACTATATATGATCTTATGGGATTTGAATTTGATTTAATCCGATTAGATCTGTTTTGGTCTAATTAGATTTAATTAGATCCGATCTGATGCATTTAAAGTTTTTTTTAAAAAAAATAAGACACAACCAACACAAGTAAATTGTTTTTTTTAAATTAGATCTAATCTTATTCGATTTGAATTTGATTAGATCTTATCTGATAGATCTAATTCTAGTTATATTTAAAAATTCTTTCTAACTTGATTTGATTTAATCTGATTTTATTAGGATATCATTTAAACAATATATATACATGTTAAACTGAGATTTAACATGTTAAGTGAATAGATTTCTTTCAAGTTTTGATCTTATTAATTTTGATTTTAATTTGATCCGATTAGATCTGTTTTTGTCCGATTTGATCTAATTAGGTATGATCCGATGCATTTAAAGAGTAGATCAGGGAAATAGGGCACAACGTATATAAGTAAATAGATCTTCTTTGACGATTTGATCTGATCTTATTATATTCAAATTTGATTCGATCAGATTAGATCTGTTTTGGTCTAATACTCTAATTCGATCTAATTAGGTCTGATGTAATGCGTTTAAAGATTAGATCAGGCATATAGGACATAACATATACAACTGAATAGATTTTCTTTGAATAATTTTTATCTGATCACATTGGATTTGAATTTAATTTGATTCAATTAAATCTGTTTTGGTATGATTCGATCTAATTAGGGTCGATCTGATGCATTTAAAGATTATATTAGGCAAATTTATCATACAATTTTGTAAATAAAATTATTTTAAAAAATGAAATATTTTTGACATCGCGTGAGAGTTAATCAACACCTACGATGTAACGCCCTAGAAACCGGCCTAGAAGTTAATCAATAATTAAATAAATAAGAATTTTTATTTACGACAATCTATTCATTTTAAGGATTAAAAGATAACTTAGAGATTCTAATTGTCTCAATAAAATGAGACTAATCAGATTGTAATTGAAAATATTTAAATTAAAAGATTGATTAGTGTTATTTAATCGAATGAATCAAGACGGACCAGGTGGAAGTTGTAAATTCTTATTCATTTATTATAAAAATTATATCGTTGGATAAGAATCGACTAATCAAATCCAACGATGCAAACAGATTATAATTTAGAGCATGTTAGCCTGAAAAGTGTGTTTTACTCAAATACATTACTCCTTATTTTATTTTAAATTAGAGTACAAAACCCTAGCACATACTCCGTACATCCGTACAAAAGATATTCGCGTCTCTTCTTCTAGATCGAAGACTGCCCGCCGCCGCCTCTCTTCTTCTGTCTTCTTCTTCGAGCTGCCTCCCGACGGCAAGAAGGCTGACAATAGCGCCAGCCAGCGACACCACCAGACCGAAGGACATCCACGGCGAGGACGACCAGCAACAGAGCAAGGATGCGGCCGGCCAACCCTTTGATCGAACGATGGGATTCTTGTTGTCTGAAGCAAAATTGAAGAACATCCTTCTAAGATTCTGAGCGAAATGGCTTCCTAATCCAAGATATTTACTTGGATTTCAATTCCATTTGAATTACCTGCGATTTGAGGAGTTTTGGGAAACAAGCTACTGTACACAGCGAGATTTTGACATATGTTTTGAACCATGTTCCTTGTTGGTTTTTGCAAAATTTTTTGTGGATTATGGTCGTTCTTGAAGGTGCTCTTGACGCTGCTATTCAAATTTTAATTAAATAAACTCTTTACTTTTGCTTTGAATTTACGGTTGCTGGAGTTGTGGAGCTGCAAAATTTATTTTGGACTGTTTTAACTGTATTTTTGGAACTGTATTTTGCTGAGCCTTTTACTTGCTTGTGGAGATTTCCTCCTCCACAATTTTGATGTTTGAATGATACTTGTTTTGGAGGTCGACCCGTGCTGCTGCAGTGGCTATTTTTGCTGTGCATTCGGGCTTGAAATGGCAGTGTTGGGGCTGCTGTTTGGGCTGATTTTGTAGTGGAAGTTTGACTCTGTCATTGGGCATCGTGTGGGGTGGTTTTCACTGCTGTTTTTTTGAAGCTGATTATGGTAAGATTAACATTTCACCCGCCTCTATTTAATGCATTACCTTGGAGGAATAAGTTGAACCTGGTTTTGAAATACTTTTGCTGAGCATATTGACTGAGTTTTTGTGAAACCTGTACCTTGGTGAGGGAATATATATGGGTGGACTTGATATCTGAAATCGTATAGTTTGAATTCGCAACTTGATTAGAATCTAAAGCTATAAAAATCTTGGTGTTACTTATATTAATAACATTGGGTAACATTGGGTAGTGCTTGTATTGGAATGTGGCACTATGTATAAACGTGTATCATAATTGAAATGATCACGATTTGGCTTTACCTTAAATTTCTTGGATAGTCATCCATTATTTTCACAATGATGTGCTTTAAATCGATTGGCAACTGACATTATTTGGCAAATCTGCAGCTGAATACAAGTACAACATGGTAAGGACAAGAGCTCTTCTGAGAAAATTGTGACATATCTATCTTCTTGGACAGTGCATTAATTTGACTTGAAACATGCTTCAATTGGTTCAATACCACACAGTCTGGTAAGGTTAGTTTTCAACGAGCGGTTCTTTGCGGCACTGTTTCTATTAACCAAGAAGCATTCTAAACTTGTAGCTCGAACTTTTTCCTTTTCCTTTGGGAAAACATTTTAACCCCTTCTCTAAACTTAGGAAGGTAGCCTACATTACACCCCTCCCATTTCTAGCTTCTTTTTCTCCAATTTCTGATACTTGTAAATTTTAATCAACACAAAGATTCTATGAAAGTTTAGTGTAGCTAATGGAACTAAAAAATCCATTATTCAATAGATCAAAATGGCAAATTAAAATTCCTTTGCATCTATTTCTCTATGAACTATGAAGTTTTGGTAAGTAAATGCATCAAGAGTAACGCAAACCGTCTCTCTTGGGTTGGTTGTTGACAAAGATTCCATGCACACAGATTTTTTTTACATATAAACATGCTTATGACTTTTAAAATCTCAAAAAGTAACTTTGTCATCTTCATCTGTCATCTTGTGCATAAATTATCACTAGTGCCGCAATTACTTGTATTCATCNCAAACATTCATTTTAATTATTTAATGGTATGCAGATTGAGGACTAAAGTGGATGCGTTACAAGAAAATGTTGCTAGAGCAAGAGATGTATTCAAAAATGTTATTGAGGGGACAAATAACTAAATCAGGCATGCTGAATGGACAATTAGAGTGACTTTAATTATGTAAATATTAAATTATTGGAAATTATTTAGACTTGGATTGTATGTATTTAGATATTATTGAATATATTCTATATTTTAGAATTTATTTTTGTTTCATGATCATTATTTTGGAATTGAAATAAATTTTATTTATTAAATATAAATTTAAATTGAAATATAGTAGTCTCTCAAATAGCTTTACAATGTATTAAAACAGTTTTCTAAATCTTTTAAGGACAACTACACAAACCTGGACTGTTAGTAAACGTTAGACAATAGAAATAAACAGTTGTGTGAAATACAACAAATATAGTTGTTTACATTTTACAAATACAACACAAAGTAGTAGTTGTCTTATGCAAACATATTTAGTTGTCTTCGGAGCAGTAGTCTGAATTACAATCTGACTACTATGTAAAAAGGTAGTTTGAATATTTCAATGACAACTACAAAAAAAACGTAGTGTTATTGAGCACTATATAAGTGAAAGAAACGGTTGTTTAAAATACAACAAAATTAGTAGTCTACATTTTTGAAATATAACACAAGATAACAGTTGTTTGATGCTATTTTTGTTTAGTAGTCTTCCAAGCAGCAGTCTGATATATCTTTCAATTACTTTTGAAATTAGATGTTTATATTGTTGAACGACAGCACCACGCAATAGAAGTCTGAAGTCGAAAACAACAGTAATATTCATTATAAATAAACAATAAAATATCACAGTTGTCTTTAACTCTAGAAAACAGATGTTTTACTCATACGATGACAACTTCAAAAACATGTATTCTGAAACATCACAAAATAGGTGTCGTCAACTGTATTACACAATTGTTTTTAAACAGTAGTCTGTAAATATATCAGACAGCTGCTCGGAAGACTACTAAAACTTGCACAGTTAGACTACTAAAAAGAACAGTTGTCAGCATCTGTTTTTGACGTAGTGTAATTTGAGGGAGAGGGAGTAACATATTTTTACTCACATCATTAATAATTTTATACGTGTGGACAATTTCTCATTTCTGCCACGAGCAAGATGTGATACTCATACTTTCATTGCTATCCATGTTTGATGGGTATAATCACTAAGTGAAATTTGCACTAAATAGGACTAAAACATAATGACTTTACTAATCTAGGACTTAAACTTTATTATTCCCTAAATACGACTTATTAATGTTTTAGTAGGAGGAATAATGTCCAGTAAAGATGGACATTTACTTGAATAATGACTAACTCATAATGACCAAAAGTCCTACATTGGGAAATAAAAACATATGGTCCTATATTGGGAAAGTCATTATGTTTTAGTCCTATTTAAGTAAATTACTCCTAATTGGCTTTCCTGGATGTGGATGTTTGATCTGACTATGCTTTGTCTTTTAGCACTAGTCCCTATACCCTAGTAGTTATGCTCCGTCCTTTTGGTGTGTAGTACTTGGCCCAGATGTCTAGATATATCTCTTGGTGTTGGTACAGGGAATTTGGTCCGACCAGATTGCTTCAAAGCGCTATCTTCCAAGTATGCTAGGTTGTCGGATCGTACACGTCCCAATGACGCACTCGGGTAGTTCCTTCGAAGAGACACCTTGTTGGTTGATGAATTTCTCAGTCAAGTCTTCCTTACTAAGCGGTAACGTCAAGGGTGCCAAACCACCTGGGTGGTTTGGTAGACCTGTTCGGCCAGATCTGTGCTCATCCTAATTTCCTTTTACTGAACTGTACTTGGACCCACCCAGCTGGTTGTTGTAGCACTCGATCTGGCCCCGGTCCTGGGTGGGAATACACCCATCAGGTATGGTTCGAGTGAAGAACACCACATACTCAATACTAAAAGTTCACGTCTTATTCAATTGATTATTTTTGAAATACCACCCAACTAACTTCAATCTAGATTAATCTTTTACAATCGTATAGAGTATAAACTATCTCGTTATTTTTGTATACTTCTTACAATGTCAAGTCGTCAAGATTGTGTATACCCTTTCTTCAAAAAGAAAAAAATAACTACAACGTCATGATTGTGTAATTTAGAGAACTCTTTGATTTGCAAAGAGAATATGTAATAATAATATTCTGCACTCAAATTACGACCCTAGCTACGTAGTTTATATAAGATAGAGAGTTAATGGGGATCAAATATTCAAAAAGTACATCTATTTGAGAGTTGGAACTGTTAGTTTATTCGAAAAAGTCCAAAAATTACTCGAACATGCGGGTTAAAAACACAAGCAACTGAAGCATAACCATCTTTTTTGAAATATATTCCGGGGTACCTTTAATTCTCTGAAAACTAACTCCGGGAGACTTTCCGTCCATCCCTCCGTCAAATCCATTTTCTTCGTTAACTTTTCATCATCTTCTTCCCAAGAATTGTTGTTAGGTACCCTCAATTTTGTAGAAATAACTTCTGGTTCCCATCATTTCTAAAAATATACTCTGGGTACCCTAAAATATCCAAAAACTTGCTTTGGAAGAATTTTTGTTTATTATTATTATTATTATTATTATTATTATTATTATTATTATTATTATTATTATTATTATTATTATTATTGTGTGACTATTACTATTATTATTAATATTAATTTTATATTATTATTTTGTGATTGTTATTATTACTACTATTACTAGTGTTACTATTATTACAGAGTATTATTATTATTAGTCACTTCATCATTATCTTCCGCAACTGCAACTCGCTGCCCCGTTGCCTATTGAGTTGCATTGGATTTTCGCTACACGCACTAAAATAATAATAATAATAATAATAATAATAATAATAATAATAATAATAATAATAATAATAATAATAATAATAATAATAATAATAATAATAATAATAATAATAATAATTACTACCTCCGTCCCGCTATATTCGTCCACTTTTGACTTTTGGAACTGTTCATCTAAGCACTTTGACTCATCAAATTCTCTCAATGTGTAAGCCTAAATATAGTCATGTGTGATCTTGAATTGTTTGATTTGTCTTAACATATAGATTATTAATATATAATTTTTATAATTTTTTAATATACAAATTACAAGATAAAATGGATTAAAGAAGTGCATTGGATGATGTGTAAAAATGAAAGTGGACAAATATAGTGGGACGGAGGGAGTATTATTATTATTATCATCTTGATAGTAATAGTAATAGTAATAATAATTGTAATAATAATAATAATAATAATAATAATAATAATAATAATAATAAAAGGAAAAGAAGGAAAACCCCCCATAGTAACTTTTTGGATATTTTAGGGTACCCCGGAGTATATTTTTAAAAATGATGGGACCTAAAAGTTACTTTTATAAAATTGGGGGTGCCTAACAGCAATTTTTAGCAACTGAAGCTCTTTGTTTATTCGAATATGCTAAACGCTATTCGAATAATGGGTAAGTCACACTCAAATCAGACAACTGAAGTTCTTTGTTTATTCGAATATGCTAAACGCTATTCGGATAAAAGAGAAACTTACCCATTAAAAGGCCTAATTAAACGGTCAATGAAGGATTTTCAATGGACGAACCTTAGAGATTTCATACTTTTTAACACACATTCTAAGATCTAAAAGAACTAACGAACCAAGATAATAAAGTTTTCGATCTTGAACCTTCTTGAATCAAACTCTTTCCCAATCTTGAAACTCAAATGAGGTTGACCTTTTGTTATTATCAAAATCTAAAAGTCAATGGACAAAGACTACTGCAAATATACATATTTAATGATAACACATTGTTCAACATTATTGAGCTCCTGGTTATGAACATCATCTATTTTCGAATGTGTATACATACATTTTCAAATGTGAGAAGATAAAAACTGGATTTCCCGCAATTAAATAATTTGCGGAGATAAACATGAAATAAAAATTATTCTACCGACTGTATCGTACACTAAATATCAAACATTCAATCTTGTTCCCACCACTATTTAGGGAATAAAAAAAATTAAATACTATATTGAGAAAGGACATATGTTTCAGTATTACTAGTATTATTTAACTATTCCCTATTTTTTTAATGTTTTTTATCTTCTAAATCCTACGGAGTAAGGGGCTGTTTGGCAACTTCTGAATGGATAAGTGCTGAATCAGTAAGAGGCTGAACCAGTAAGAGGTCTGAACCATTAAGAGCTAGTATATTGCTTAACTATTCAGAGGCAAATGTATGATTAATTCAGATAAGAGATACTAATCATTCAGACTATGTATAGTACTTAACCATTCAGAGGCAAATCTCTTAACCATTCAGACTTCTGAACCATTAAGAGGCTGAAACAAACAGTCTGAACCATTAAGTGCTGAATCATTCAGGTATCTGAACCATTAAGAGGCTGAAACAAACAGTCTGAACCTAAGTGCTGAATCATTCAGATATCTGAACCATTAAGAGACTGAAACAAACCGCCTCTAAATCCTAATCCCCATTGTGGAAGATTTTATTTTATTTTCTCACCTTGCACAGTGAGCAATCCATGGCAACTGTGATGCTCAACCCATCCTTCAGGTTCCAGAATCCCGTTCTTTCAACTCCATCTCTCTGTCTTATCTTCGACACTCCCAGAAATGCGTTTCCTATTGCTGCTCACAGACTCAATCGTTCATCCAAACCGGCAGCCCTTTTCCATTGCATAAACCCATCTACAGATTATAATAAAGTCGGTGCTAGAGTCTTAAATTGTGATATTGGCGAAAGCGGGGAAGATGAACATGATGAAGATTGGGAAGCCGAGTTCCTGGGAGAGAAGAGCACAGGTGAGGAGGGTATTTCTTCAAAGAAGACAAAAAAGCTGCCCAAATCTAGGTTGCTCCATGATACTGAGGAGATGGATTGGTGTGTGGTGGCTAGGAAGATTGCCCTTGAGTCGATTGAGGCCCGCGGGCTGACCGCGGTTGCAAGGAGCATGGTTAGAAACGCCAAGAACAAGAACAAGAAGAAGACCAAGAAAAAATCTGATGCCAGAAAGGTTGAACCGTCCGTCGAAAAGGACGATTTCTTGGATTTTGATTCTGAGGAAGATGGTTTTGATTTGGAGGGTGAGCACTTGTCTGGTAAGATGAATGATATCAGGAGGAATATAAGCGCGTTCGCTGGTGGTATGTTTGAAGAAAGGAAAGCTAAAAACATGGAAACATTTGTGGAGAGGCTTTCCCAGTTTTCAGGAGCATCAGACCGCAGGAAAGAAATTAACTTGAACAAAGCAATTGTTGATGCGCAAACGGCCGAGGAAGTGCTGGAGGTCACTGCAGACACAATCATGGCTGTTGTGAGAGGGCTTAGCCCTTCGCCTCTTTCTCCCTTGAATGTTGCCACTGCACTGCATAGAATTGCCAAGAACATGGAGAAGGTTTCGATGGCTGGGAACCGTAGGTTGGCATTTGCTCGTCAAAAGGAGATGTGTATGCTTGTGGGCATTGCAATGGCTTCCTTGCCCGAGTGCTCAGCGCAGGGCATTTCAAATATTGCTTGGGCATTGTCAAAGGTTGGTGGGGAGCTACTTTATCTCTCAGAAATGGATAGACTTGCCGAGGTAGCATTGGCTAAGGTTGATGAATTCAATTCACAAAATGTTGCTAATGTAGCCGGTGCTTTTGCTTCTATGAGGCACTCGGCTCCTGAACTCTTTTGTGGATTATCAGGAAGGGCATGTGCTATAATTCACACCTTTCAGCCTCAAGAAATGGCTCAGATGCTTTGGGCATTTGCTTCTCTTTATGAACCTGTCAATCAATTACTAGATGTTTTAGATGATGTTTTCAATGATGCCAATCAATTCCAATGCTGCTCTAATGATAGTTGTAACAATGGTAATAGTAATGATATGTTCGCTCACCGCGATGAAAGTGGAGCAGAGAGGGCCACTGATAGAACACAAGGAGTCTCAACTCTGCCTGTACTTGTCTTCAACAGGGATCAGCTTGGAAACATATCTTGGTCGTTTTCTGTTTTTGGGCAAATGAATCGAATATTCTTCTTCCATGTGTGGAATGCGATGAGCCGTTTTGAGAAACAACGAATTTCTGAGCAATACAAGGAGGATGTCGTGTTCGCCTCTCAAGTTCAATTTGCTAACAAGTGCCTGAAGCTTGAGTACCCAAATCTCCACTTATTCCTTGAAAGTGGTCTAGAGGAGAAAATTTCTCGTGCCGGAAGAACCAAAAGGTTTAATCAGAAAGTGACTTCTTCCTTCCAGGAAGAGGTTGTCCGCCTTCTTGTTAGCACCGGGTTTGATTGGGTAAGAGAATATCGCGTCGATGATTACACATTGGATGCAGTTGTTATTGACAAAAAAATTGCTCTTGAGATTGATGGTCCAACCCATTTCTCAAGAAACTCTGGTGGGTACATGAGTACATCTCAGTCTCAATCTTTTTCTTACATATAAAGACAGTAAAAGAACAGTATAAAGGTTAAGAGTGAAGCATACAAAAAAAGTATTCTTCTATATAATGCTTGTAATCTTAGCTACAACTGTTTTAACCCTTTTTATACATAGGATCTCCATTGGGACATACAATGCTGAAGCGCCGGTACATAACTGCTGCTGGGTGGAAACTTGTATCTGTTTCTCAACAGGAAGTAAGTTTTCTATTTGTACTGCTTGTTTTTCATAGTAATGAATGGTCTTCTGAAACCATTCAAAATGTTTAATGGAAATACTTCTTATTGGTGAAGAAGAAAAAGAGGTGTCACATTGCAACCAGCTCAGTTGATGAGCAATTGTTCTGTAAATTCTGACATTTAATGTCTTCTTTGAGAGCCTATCCCATTCAATTTGTATTTAATCTTAGATGCTGTATAGAAATGGGTTTTCAACCCAAATGGTCATATTTGGGGTCAGTCCTCGTAAAATCCATACTGCCATAGAATACACAAGAATTATAAATCACTTTGAGCCATACTGCCATAGAATACACAAGTTATGACCAGGTGATTATTATCTGCATATACTTCCACTAGAGAGTAACTCAAGTGGTTGGGTGTGTTACAGATCCTTAGTTGTTGTTGAACCCTAGGATTATATGTCATTGTTGTTCATATTCTGGGTTGTTGATATTGTTTTGCAGTGGGAAAAGCTTCAAGGGGGATTTGAACAGCTAGAATACCTTCGAGGAATTCTTAGAGATCACATCTAGGATGGGAACACCAATATCGTGTTAGAGGGAAGATTTACGCAAGCAACCATTAAATGTACTTTGGAGCTAGGCCAACCTAAGTCGTGATATTGAACATATGCACATTATACGGTAAGTTTTATATGGGAAGTTTGTTGTGTTTGGATTTCCTTTCCGTTGCTATGGTTTACCTAAAGTGCAAGTGTGGTCATGTAGAAAACATGTACTTTTGGTGAGTTTAGATTTGTCAAGTTCATAAGGGTGTTTTCCAGTGTGTTTCTGTAACTGATTCTCAGCTTTCACATCAAATAGAAGCAGTTTGGTAATGTTCAGTAGTACTGTCATTGGGACTAAGAAGGAGCTTTGAGATGATTTTTTCAAATTCTAATATTAAGATGTCGTCCAAAAACAGATGCATGTGCCAGACGGTGAAACATCGGCCGAATGCCTGTGCTATGCAAGCGGGACCCACAATCGAAGAGAGCCCAAAAAACAAAGCGGGCAAACAATTGGTCATGGATCTTCTTCATCAAGACAGCCCACACCGGTTTTAATCAGGAGAGCCGATGGAGGGAACCAATTTGACAGGTCCCCTTGTTCTTGGTGCTCTTGTTTTTCTCAGCTGGAAACTCAAACTTTGTCATTTTATCAAATGAATTTGCAGTTGATACTCATAGCAAGCAAGAAGTATTATGTGATTCATATTGTTTCCTTGTCCTTCGTCTGTTATCGTTGTATTCCTTTCTAGCAATGATTGTGTTTGTTCATATATTGTTTCAACAACTAGGGTTGACCCTGGGTCCTATGATGCCCCGTTCGTAAGATTGACGGTTCTACCCTCCTAACCCCCCGGTAAATCTCCCCACTCTGCCCCAACCCGCCCCACCTCCTTCAATTGCACCCCAAGTTAATTTTGACTTTAGACTCAAGTTGACTCCAAAGACAAAATTAACTTGCGGGGAGCAATTGAAGGGGAGTGGGGTGTACTCGGGGCAGGGTTTACTGGTGGATTAGGGCATATGAATCGTCAATTTTACGAACGGGCACCATAGAACCCCAGGGTCATCCAATGACATGAGGTTCTAATGTTATGGGAACCCCTCCTATATAATAATATTGTACAAGTATTTATCTGGGCAAGCCAAACAGCTTGGCCCTTTTTTCCTCCAAATTAAAGACTGTTATATTATGGAGTAATCATAATGATGGAGTAGAAGAAAGCAGTATTTCAGTCCCATGGAGTGCTTAGTTGTGGTGGTGGCAGGTAGAGTGACCTCGGCGGCCGACACGGGCACGGCAACGCAATGAACTTCGGCACTTCATCTCCGGGCATTAACACCGGCAAGCTCTGCCCCAGATTTTGCTTCTCCTTCTGCGCCAACCACATAAAAATCACCAAAAATTCATAATTCCTCTATCCCAATTTTTTTTCCCAATTACTATTCACATTTAAATTATGATTCCTCCGTCCCGAATTCGTATTAAATCCTACGTAATTAATAGAATTTTTATACTCCGTATTAAAAAATTACTTCGAAAGTTTTTTAAAACAAGATATTACCCGGAGTACAAGAATATTTTATTTTATTAATGATCAATGAAAATATATAAACAAGCAAATATCAAAAGATAGATTCCAAAAAAATTGTAATCCAACTTGGGACGAAGGGAGTATCATGTATACTTCTACTTTTTATGTCCCAATTAAATCGCATGTTTTGATTTACGTTATTTGATTGAAATAATTTTAAAATCAATTTATTTGAGAATTAAGTTGAATTTAAAAAAATAAAACTTACATATTTAAAATTTATATCATATGTTCTGCAGTACGAGTATGAATTATGAAATAACAAGTAACATGACTATATTATTTTACTCCGTATCAAATTAGTAAAGAAAATAATGAAGTTTGATCTTAATCCTACTAATACTTTACACGCAAGTTAATTTGTGACGAGAGAATATATTTTTATTGAGCATTTGCTAAAATATACTCCGTAATAGTCACTTTTAGCACTTGTATATACTCCTTAGCTTTTAAGCACATAAATTTTATTTTAAAATTTTAATTAACACAAATAATTATATATTCAAATAAAAATAATTTTATTCGTATATTGTAAACTATGGTGTGAGGGAATAATAAAGTTTGAGGTTTGCTAGGGGTATCCTAAAGTTAGTGTATCCTATGTGCATACCAATTTCTCATAGACATACACAGACACCTATTGTCACAAAGTTGGATACATTTGGATAAACTAACTTGGTTACCTCTAAGTTTTCGATAAAGTTTTGTACTCTTAAGAAAAATGAGGCGTCTTTATAGGATTGGTCCATATGTCATCTATTTTTTAATAATTAAAATAATTTTTGTTATTTTTTCTAGTAGATGATGATGATGACGAGACAATTATTATTATTACTCCCTCTGTTTCAAAAAAATTATTTTGTATTTTTAATCAAATTGTGGTATCCTATTTTAAATAGTTAAATATTATAAAAACTTAATATTTTAAAAAAAATATTTTAAAATAAACCTACTTTTAGTATGATATTGTTTTTTGTAGGTGAGATTTGCGCCTTCGTGGCTACTCTGAGTAAATGATCATCCACTACAGGCTATCTTATATATCTTGAAAATAATTTTGTGTCACGGAGTAGTGAAAAACAGATATGGGCATCAAAGTCTTCTGCAAAGGTCGAAAATACGGCCCTTTCTGCTGCTGCCTCCGAGGTTATGTGGCTCACTTACATTCTTACATATTTACATATTGCTACGCCACCACCTATATTTTATTGTTATAATCAATTAGCTATTTGTCTCTACAAAAAATTCAGTGTTCCATAAGCGCATGAAATATGTGGGCATAAATTGTCATTTTATTTGAGAGCAAGTTAATGATGGATCCATGAGTGCTAAACATGTTGCTTTAGAGGATCAACTTGTGGATTTTCTAACCAAGCCGCTGACGTCACAGCATTATCAGACTCTCATCTCCAAGCTTCCTCCTACTTTCACTCGATTTAGCTTGAGAGGGATGTTAGCAAGAACACTATTTAATTATAACTAGTTGTGGGCCTCTTGTGATAATAGCCCAAACTATCTCTATATATACTCTGTAAACTTTATTTGCTAAATTGAGATATTCATTCAAGTTTCAATATAAGTACTCCCTCCGTCCATAAAAGAACTTTCCGATTCGACCGGGCACGCATATTAATGTGTGATAAAATTTGCTTTGACTTTCCCATATTACCCCTGTCCCCTCCCCTGCAACTTTAGATCTACAGTAACCCATCTCTAATTGTCAACCCCACCACCGTCAATTCTTCGCCAACCCCACCACCGGCAATTCTTCGCCACCACCGACAACTCTCCAACATCGCCGCTGCCAAATTTCCGGCACCACCGGATGAACTCTCTGATTCTTCTTGCCGCCATCCCCTCCGTAACCCCCATCTCTCGTAGATCTGTTCTAGATCTGTTTAGTATTCGAGTTTTGACGGAGAGAGGCGAGGCTAGGTGTAATGATGATTTTGTAAATCTATGGAATTCATGGCGGCTATGTCGGAAGAGGCACAGATCTGATCGTTGGGCACCTCCGACCACCGCCCTACTATTTCGCTGCTCGTACGTGATGGGACAAATCTGAAAGGGGTGAATGAAAGAAGAAGAAAAGAGAAAAGAACAAAAAAGAAGAAAAAAGAGAAGTGGAGAAAGATGAAGAAAAGAAAAAAATGAAGAATTGAAGAAAAAGAACAGAGAGAAAAAATTGTAGAGGGAGTGGGTGGATCAAAAGCGAAAGAAAGAAAGAAAAAAAAAGAGAAGAAAAGAAAAGAGAGAGAGGGGATGTATGGACTGTGGATCGATAGAGGATTAAAGTAAGATGAAAAAAGATAGAGAGTAAGAAAGAGGGTAGGGTGAGGGTAATGAGGTCTTTTTGACATTAAAAAGTTTCCTAAAAAGGAAACGGGAAGTTTATTTGTTGACGGACGAAAAAGAAAAGTGAGAAGTTTTTTTATGGACGGAGGGAGTATATAACTAAATATACTCTTTTCATTTTTTTTAAATTAAAGTATTGCACAATTTTCGATGTCCTTTTGACATTGGATACGGTCACACCGATGTCATATTATGACTATTTTTACTCTTATCGTCTCTTTTGCATCTCCCCCTCTTGATTTTATAGTCAACTTTTTTAAATTTTGACTACAAATTAGAGAAAAAATATTTTGAATTGTAATTCCCATTTAATGCCAATAAATTCATTTTAAAATATAATTTTGAAATATTATATTTTTATACAATTATATATATACACTCAAAGTATTGTATTGAACATTCTGAAAAATCAAATGAAAAGATAAAAATACAGAGAGTATGTCATATTAAAAAAGAAAGAAATACGGTGCCTCAATTGGGTTGTAATGTCAAAAGAAGCCAATCCATAAAAACAATTTCTTCCGTTAATTTTTTTTCATGTTTCAAATAATGTAAAAAATCTTGTTTATTTGAAAATAATTCTATTTACAAATTAGTATAAAAATAAAAAGTACAATTTATATATATTTAAAAACTAAAAAAAATCTACAAAATTAATCGTGACAAAAGTACTTATTGATTGGTTAACCAATGGAAAAGCATAGACAAACTAAAATTATCGGAAGCTTGAAATAATAATCACGAAAATTTACCAAATAAACAATGACACTTATTAAACACTATAGGTAATAAAGATAAGTCAGAAAAACAATTTAGTTAGGCCTTATAATTTGTGAGTAATATATGAGAAACTATTAGGGGAGAGGGAGTATTAACTTTAACTCTGTTCGATGACTTTTAGAAATATGATAGGATGTAAATTTTGAAATAATTTTAAAATCTGAAAGAAATGAAATTAATTTCGAAATCTAAAATTAAGTTACTTGAAGAAATTTAAAATGACGAGGTAATTAGTGATTAGCGGAATCACTGATAACTTGGTGGTTGACAGTAAATTTGGTAGTCAGTGGCGAAAATGATAAACAATTAAGAGAAATATCAAATTCATGCATCAATATCTCTCAAATTTTAAAAATTTTAAAACCTTTCATTTAAAAAATTTTTAATATATGAATATATCTAATTTAAATTTTTTTCACCATGGCCCCGGAAATATGAAAATTCATATCTCCTCCCATCTCAGTTTTTAAGTAAGTTATTATGGCTGAATAGATCTCATCAATTACGGAGCATCATTAATGGAAGAATTAAGCTAGAACATGGGGTATCCCAAGTGTACACCAAACCAACACAAACACAAAGTATCTGTATTGCACTGTCTGTGTCTGTCTCTGTGTTTTGACTTGGTGTAACTTGGAGTACCGTTGAGAAATCATTCCAGACACAATTCCGACGGGAGAGATAGAGCATGGAATACCTGGGGAAGAACGTTCAGCTCCCAGCGGCCAAAATCAACGCCGGGAGAATCCGCGAGATCGGAGGTGACAGGGAGCGGGGAGCGGCGGAGGAACGAGAGTTTGTCCCAGTAGTAATAGCAGCAGATTACAGCAGCGCTCACGCCGAAAACGAGGACCAGCAGAAACGCCGAGGAGAGAGGGAACCCTAGGGCGGCCGGCGGGGGCAAATCCCGGCGGCGATCGTGAGATTGTGCGTAGTACGAAGCCTCCATAGACGAAACCGCCGCCAGAACACGTCCTCGAAGCGGATGACGATGTTCAATCTGAACGCCCCTGCTTCGATCATCAGAGCAGAGGATTCAATCGGCGAATTGAGAGAACTGATAATGATGAAAACTGGAAATAAATAAAAAAAATAGTACTCCACATAATAAAGGGATTGCGACAGTGACAAAGTGATAGAGGATGGGGCCAGATGTCATAGATTTACAGAGCACAGCTAATAGAGAAAGAAAGAAACAAGTGATGAAATGGGAAGAGTGATTGGTGGTGTGGAGGGGCCGGCCAGGAGGAGTGCGTGCAGCGCAGGAGAACCGGAGGAGAAGAAGAAAATGTTAGCAAAATCATCCCTGTTTGGATCAACTCCATTACATTTAAGCATATTTGATTTTTTTTTAAACTTCAGATATAATCTAATTAGATCTGATTTAGTCTGATCTGAACTGATTACATTAGATTTGATATGATCTAATGTGATCGGATATATGATCTAATCCGATCTAAATTTAATTTAAAACTTAAAATTATTACCATAATTTGATAATTTTCAAAAACTATAATGATCATTTATATTTTAAAACAATCAATAAATTTTATTGAGTAAATTCTATAATTGGTCCTTTATAATAGGAGGTTTCCCTAATTAGTCTTCTATTATCAAATATTATCCTAGTGGTCCTTCTTTTATGGGTATCTTTCCACAAATAGTCCCTTTTTTGATCTTCTATCATGTTGGTGTTAATTTGAGAGCTAAAAGTATAATTTCACAATGATAATATATCTTTTTTGTCATACACAATTTCAAAGGCTGTTCTGTTTGCGTCGTTTGTGAATTATACTTGCTTTCTACTACAACCATAGTCTACAAATGTGGTCTTTCGTCAAAACCGTAGCCCACAACCATAGTCATTATTTTTGTGTTATCCTCTTAACCAATATCAGAACACGTTACTAAACATAATGTTGATGTCAAATTATACTTTTAGCCTTTAAATTAACACGAATATGGCAGAAGATCAAAAAAGGACCATTTGTGGAAAGGTACCTTTAAAAAAAGGACTACGGGAGTAATATTTGATAATAGAGGACTAAATATGGAAACCCCCCTAATATAAAGGACTAATTATGAAATTTATTCAATTTTATTCTAGAACTATTCGATTTATGAGATAAAAATAATCAATTCATATATACATTAAAATAAAAAATCATTGACAATAATCTTGAAAGATTTAATTGTTTACTTTTTAATATTCAATATAGAGAAGATAGATTAATAATATTATTAAAGTATCAAATCATTAGAAAATATAAGTGGTATGCTTCAAAATATTACCGAGTACATTTTTTACATATTACATAATAAATTTATATTTAAAAAATATGAATATAAATATTTATGCTACAGAATATTACCTTTTTCCTAAATTTAAAACAAAGAATTAGAAATATGTGCATAATTGACACAAAATATTACGTTTTTTTCCCTATTTTAACTTTTTTTAAGTTAAATAGTGATATTTTTTGACCAATAATTGTGAAAAAAGTATATTTAATTATAATATAAATTTAATATAAATTATAATTAGTTTTGATATATAAAATTGAGCAATGCTAGGTTCACAAATAGAATAGTCACAAACTTCACAAACTTACCATTTATAGTTTAAATTTTCATTTTAAAACTGTTTTAGACAATTTAATGTTTTTTTATTGAAGTTCACAAATAGTAAGTTTGTAAATTTTGTGACCATTTTGTTTATGAATCAAACATTTCTTTTTGGTGCATGCATAATGCTCAAATTGCTCATCTTCTTTCCTCTAACTTGAGTTGCGACTCCATCTTCGTAGTACTTGCGACCCACATTAGTGTCTTCTCAGCGATGATTCGCGACCCTGCTCATATCTGCCTCTCACTGCAATGACGACATTAACCTGGTGCCAGACTAACAGAAAATCTAGGAAACAAGAATATTTCGAAGATTCAAGAAGGTAGAATCAGGGCAGAACCGAGATTTCAACCACAGAAGAGATTAGGGAAGAAGAAGAAGAGTTTATTATCATTCGCATGCCTGAATACAGAGCAGTTCTTCTTTTTATACTGATTGGGTATCAACAAGGAAGGAAAACAGAATTGAAACAGAATAAAAGAAATGGAACAGAATTAGTTACAACTGATAACTAATCTAGTAGCTTCCTCCCAGCTCAGCTCCAGCATGTATCATAACCCCATCCAGCAACCGAGCAAGAAGCGTCATGTCAAGAGTTTCGAAGGAGTACAATTGATTGCAAACGAATCATTTTCCCTCCCCTTGAGTCGAATTATTAATGGTGAAATTGTCTGTATAGTCTTTGGACATTAAACCCCAAATGAAAGAAATATTCCAAACAATTAATCAATGGGGAGTTGCAATATCTAAGGAAAAACTAAATAGCACAATTTTCGATAAACATAATGAAATCCGGACACCTATTGTGATAAAACGAGAGGGGTGCTAAAGAACCCGCTTGGTATATACCAAGACCAAAACAAATACACACAAACACTCGTTTTTGCTTTAGACATCGAGTGTCTTTATGTGTCTGTTTTTGTCTAATTGTGCACCAAGCGAGATTCCTTATTTTCATAAAACGTATTTTCACTTGTTTTTTCCCTTTTTCAGTAGATTGTTGAGATGCATATAGAGTACAACCTAGATCATACTCCGTAAAAAGTAAGTTTGAGTGCGAGTGCAGACGCAAAAGCACTACAATTTTTTAAAAACCATATATGTCTACATGTTTACTTCAAAATTACTCATGATTTTATAAGATTATTCACTTGTCTTATGAACTTATCCATCATAAAATAAAAATTATGTTGGTTATTCTATGTTGAGTATAAAAATGATTTTTTTAAAATTTGTTTTCTAACAAGTACTATGTCGCTTATTACTACGTAGTATTTAATTTTATGCATTTAAATTTAATTGATAACCAATGTTTATCTAATTTGGAAAAAAGTCAAAATGAACAAATTTTGTTAAGATTGAGAACATTTTTTAAAAGATACTCCCTCAATCCTATAATGATCTTTCTCAGAGCATTATTCCAACTTCACGGGAATTTATATTTATTTGTGTTTTTTCATGGCCTATATGATAAAATAAAATATTCTTGTCACCACTTGTTTTGTTGAACTTTTAGTAGTTTTTAAATATGTATGTTTTATTTTTTATTTCTATACTAATATTTAAATAAAATAGATTGAAAAAACTTGGGATTTTTCTTCGTTTTGCGAACCGGAAAGATCATTATAGGACAAAGGGAGTATTTGGGAATGATTAACTTGTAATGCATAAGTGATTTTGCAAAAGCCAAAAGCACAAGCATCGCCTTACCAAGCATTCTCTTAGGCTATGTTTGGTTGGAGGTAGGTAAAAGTTTTATTAGGTAGGTAATGGTAGGTAATTGGAGGTAGGTAATTGAAGGTAGGTAATTGAAGGTAACGAGTTAAAAACTGTGTTTGAATGTTTATTAGATAATGTAGGCTGTGTTTGAATGTTTATTAGATAATGTGGGGTAGGTAGAATAACAAATTTACTTATATGCCCTTATTTTTTTACTTAAAAAAACAAAAAAAAAATCACAAAAAATAAAACAAAAAAGGGAAAACAGCAAAAACCCAAAAAAACTCAAAACCGAAAAAAAACAAAAAACCAGGGAAAAAAGTCACAAGATGTTATTTCAATGAATAAAAAATAGGAAAAAAGAGAAAAAACAGCAAAAAAAAAATATGAAAAAAGTTGAAAGGGGTTGAATCAGTGGGGAGAAAGCAAAATCGAAAAAAATACGGAGTACAAAAATTGCATCAATTGCAAACATTCTACTTCAACAAAAAATGAAATAAATACAAAATTTTTTTAACATCAATTTCAAACATTTATTTAAACAAAGAACAAAAAATACAAAAGAAAATTCCTTGCATCAATTTCAAACTTTCTAATTCAACAAACAAAAAAATATAGAAAAAAATTCTTTTACATCAATTTCAAAGATCCAATTTTAACAAATAGCAAATAAAAACAGAAAAATGGCAAAAAATAAATGACAAAAAGAAAACTGGAATAAAGAAAAAAACCAGAAAAAAAGAGAGAAAATGCATTCTTTAAATGGCAAAAAAAAGTATAAAAACCTTACCAGATATGAAGATAGGCCATGGCTGATGCTGATTTGAGATCCAAAGAAGAAGAAGAAGAAAAGAAGATGAAAAAGAAAAGAAAAAGAAGAAAAAGAACCGGAGCTGTTACGCGGAGTAGAAGAAACCAGAGATGCGCTGGAGTAGAAGAAAAAAACGGAAGTAAAGAGAAGGGCAGGGGAAGGAAGCGTAAATTTTGTGCTCATATTGCACAATTACGCGGTTTCTTTACCTTCCCTCACCTCCATTTACCTACCTCTATTTCCTCCCCCAAACAAGGTAAATTTTAATCTTACCTTATTCTACCTCTACCTCCCTCCATCCAAACATAGTGTTAGTGTAGTTGAAAACATATTTAATACTCCGTAAAATATGGACAAAATCTATTCTTTTTTCACCAAATAAAATTCACACTTTCTTTCTAAATCTACCAAAAATAATTCTTTTTCACTTTTCTCTTTCAATAAAAGGAATGAACGAGGGAGCACGCCTAAATCACTATTGCGTAAATTACAAAATCATAGTGCGAGCACTAAGATGTATGAGAGGGTCGAAAGCGCACTTAAATTGCCAGTCTGAGGATTAAACCTCCCCTAAATTTTCTCAAGATGAATTTGTTACTAAGAGTACAACACAGCTCTAAATTACTTAAATGCACATATATGCTGTTTTTTCTTGTCATCCCAATAAAATCAGTGTCATCTGCTTCCTCCAGAAACACACCTATTCTGCATTACGTGTCGATAATAGCTTTCTTCCTCGTAAAATTTCCTGTATTTTTAACAACAACAAAGCTCGATATAATCTCAACTTTGGATAATTGAAATATAATTTAAGCAACTGAACAATGGTTGAAAAGAGGTTGCAGTGCAGTTTGTTGCCCGTTTACCCGCCACTTTTTTGTAATGGGTTGAAACGACTTTAAAATGAGATGTATCCTCATTCATTAGATTTGGAAAGGTGAGAAAGGTACTAAAAGACTGAACTTTCAAACTTACGCTAAATGTTCCAATGTCTCGGATTTTATCACAGCCTTTCCCTCGGGGAATTCAAGGCAAGAATAATGCATGATCATTTCCTTCAGTGTATGCTTAGTGCTTTTGATGTCATTGTCCCACAGGATACTCTACAAATGGAGGAACAGAAATTAGGTATGTTCAGCTACAGCAAAGAATAGACCGATAGAGCAAACTCTCTATGGGAAACTATCCCAAATGTTGATTCAATCAGGCAAAGCAGACAAGAAAAGGAAACCCATGCAAGAATTAAATTTGATACTCGCTCCATCTCAAAATAAAGTTCCAAAGTTGACCGGACGGACACCATTATTAAGTAAGATGAAATTGCATGGTTGAGATTTATTCAGAGAAAAGACAAATAATATGAACCACACAAATCAAATAGCAAATGTGGAACCTTTTCCCAAGAGAGTATTAGCAGAGACCAAATACCTTTCTCACATACTCTCTTTTCACATCATCCCAGGGTAGTTTGCCCTTAGGAGAGAATATAGAAGCATTCCAAAGTGCTCCCCTAGCAACCATCACAGATGATGCACCTGCAATCATCAAATACAATAATAACCTAAAATTGTTGTATTGTTAAAAATTCACATGTGCCAGGTGGGAGCAAAAAATGCAATTATGAAAGTGCAAATAAGCATGACTTATTTCTAAGCTGGACTATTTTATTAAGCACATTTGCATATATGAAACCATTAGAAAGCTCCTGCCCTGAAATGTATCTTCTACACAGTTACTCATTTCGAGTTTCAAAATTAGTGGTCTGCTACTAAACATGTATCCATAACTTTATTATGAGACACATAAGTGCATCCCTTCTATGTTCTGTTGTGGTCCATCTACTTGTAAACATAGCTCATAGTTCAAAGTCTAAAACTCATATGAAGTATTAGATTTACCACAACAAAGTCTACGACTCTTTAGCAGAAGTATATACAGAAGGGAGAGATGATGCTTCTCAAATAATTATTGGAGATACCTGTTGCATCTTTGATTCTTTGAAAATCATCATACTCAAAAACATCGCCATTTGCAATAACTGGAATAGATAGTGCTGAAACAACATCAGCAATCTCACTCCATTTAGCTGGATCTCTTGGTCTGTCTGGAACTTTCCTACAGCTCAATAGGGAAATTCTCCAGTCAGTGACAAGATTTAATCATAATATACTGAAATATGATTCTTGAGTTTATGAATTCAATCACAAAGAACTGTCAAGAAATATTAAGTGAAATAATGTACTCTCTTGGACCTTAGTCCCAATTTATGAAGCTTTTTTTCCTTTTTCACCCATCCCAATTTGTCACACTTGTCCCATTTATACAAAAGTCAAAGTATCAAAGAAAAAATAGGACAGATGGAGTATGAAGGCTTAAACAAAGCTGAAATCAAATCAACAATATAATACGGAAAATTGTGGTTCGACTTATACTATTCGTGACTCAAGAAGTCACCTTCCATGGACAGCTAGGGCAGATATTCCAGTTTTCTCAATTCGCCGTGCCAACTCTACAGTATCTTGCGAGCATTTCAAGAGACGAATCTTGCATGTTATGGGTGTATCTAAGTTCCTCCTCAATGTTGTCAAAATCTGGACCACAGTGAATAAAATGTCAAGATATTACTCACCGGGGTACTCCATATATAGTTGAAAAAATAGAATTCAAGATTTAATAAACTCTCCAGGTTGGAGAAATCAATGCATACATCATGAATGAGCTCTGGTTTAGTTAGCAGTGCAGCACCCATCCCTCCAGAGATAGAGAAGGATTTAGGGCAGCCCATGTTGATGTCCACTGCAGCAACATCTTTACACCTACGAAGGGTAACCACTAACCAATCAGATAAGAACACATACATTGGAGGAAAACCTTTTTGATTTAGTCCAATACAACTTCAAAAAGCCACACCTTATACTATTATTATGATTATGACATCTGGAAAGGAGACTAGAATAAACTTACACCATCTGCGCAGCATTAAGAGCCCTCACAGCATCAGAAGTGCCCATTTGAAACACGACCCTATTTCTTTCTTCAGAACATGTTCTGAAAACAACACTTCCCGTTCCCGTTTCCAGAAGGTCAATAGTACCCAGTGCATCTATCAGAAAAATGGAAAAGTGATGAGTTCTTGCCTTAGCAACTCAAACAATTTCACTGTCAGTTATCAGAAATGAGAAAATTCCACAATGAAAATGGAATGTTGAAAGTAAAGATATAAATAAAAACTGATTTGTCAAGAGTCTGGAATAGTACTATTATGAATGCATAACACAATAACCTTTTACAGTACTATATGGATTACTATAACTAATGAACTAGTAAAGCAATGAACATATAATGTCCAACAGGTCAACAACAGAAGAGAAATAATGCTAAATCATTGAGTCGGCAATATGAAATAATCTCTCGAGGTCATCAATCAACAATTTTTCAGTCTATTATATCATGCATCATGTGCTCATTAATTTCCAATGCATTCTATTATGTCAGACAATCTATGTCATTTTATCGATCATTAATCTCTCTATTGTGTAAGCTTTGGTTTAGCACGACATGTCGTTGGTCCGCTTGCACTCTAACACTCCCTCTTTGTAACAGAACAACCTGCCACTTCCAGAAAAACGTCTATGAACCAACATAGTCAAATCTTCTTAAATTGTCTTCAATATCAGCACAGTAGCACACACTTTCAAATGGACCTTCTCATTTCCAATTCTAATTTTTGTAATCATGCAAGACATTCACCTTAACATATGATACATTGATACCTGTTATTTCCAAAAAAAATCCACATTCATCCCCTTTCACTTTAACAAATTTGAAGGCATGGTACACCCTCCACAGACCCTACTCTTGTGGGATCCAACTGATATTTCGTTGTGTTCATATACTCATATGCTTGAGGCTTGAGCCAGAGGTTTCGTGGAAATAGCCTCTCTAATTCCAAGTAGGGGCAAGGTCTGCATACACACACACCCCTAGACCCTACTCTGGTGGGATTCAACCGGGTGCTGTTAATCATATACTCATAACTCTGCACTGAGATTATAGAGTGGCCTTAAGTTCAAAATAATTTTGCATGCTCGAGGTATCAAAATTAAAGGAAAAAATAAGTATAGTCATAGTCATTCGATAAATTATTGGACCATTCTAGTGATCTTCTAAAGTAAAAAACTACATGTGTAGACAAGCTGCTATTTTGCACAAACTATGCAACATTAAAACATGAAGTCACATCATAAAAGAATTGGGAAAACAGACACAGTCTTACCATTGACTCGGCGCTCGCATTTGAGAAGTTTGTGATCAATGATCTCCTCCCCATATGTTATGTCTGCACCGTAGTCCACTGCCATTAACCTAAATGGTAGGGTTCCCTGTTAAGATATTAACCCCCTGTCCAAAAAAAAACACTACTTCGCTTCTCCGCCCCCAAAAAACTTTGTCAACTTCCTTTTTCTATTCATCCCAATGAAGTTTGACAATTTACTCCTAAGGAAAGATATTTACAGCTTATATTGTTTCTCTGTTCCAAATGATTGTCAACTGCAAGGTTATTACTTTGTCAGTTTGTCCAATCAAACTTGGCAAAGTTGAAAGGGGGGCAGATGGGTATAAAACTCTGCAAATACGGAGCAACATCTAGCAAGAATCACCATTTTTTACTCTTGTATAATTCTAAACTCAAAAACATAGGACATTACACTGTTGCTCGGTATTATTACTACGGAGAACTTGGCATTCTTCCAGTTACAAACTTAGACTTAAGAACCCTAAAAGGAAAATTTGGCGCATAGTGGGAAGCCATTAATATCACGAAAAACCAAATGCAGATAAAAGAGGATGATATGAGAATATAATAACCAGCTCAAAGACTAGCAAATCTTACAACTCGGACCATCGGGGCCAAGACCAGCTTGTTTCGGTACTCCATTTTCTTATTACTGCCGGGCGGAGATGGCTGGAATGAACAATATTGCGGGGGATGCAGAAGATAGCAATTCCAGATACCGGTGCAGTTTCTAGCTCTGCCCTAGCTTCTCTAGGCAGGCGGAGCTTTTTTTAAAAACCAAAAAAGGATTGTATTAAGAAATATTTGCACTAAATAGTCCTAAAACTTAAGTCATTTTCCAAAATAGTACTTAAATTATTTTATTTTCTAAATAGCACTTAATAATGTCCACAATGTCCAGTAATGACTAAAATATTTACTTGAATAATGACTAATGCATAATGACTAAAAGTGCTACATTGAGAAGAAAAACACATATAATGCTATTAAGGGTTAGTCATTATGTTTTAGTGCTATTTAAGTAAATTTTTCTTGTATTAATTTAAAATTAAAAATAAATAAATAAAATATTAAAATTATCAAATACTTCGTACTACATTACTAAAAAAAGATATTTAACATGCTTAAAATTAAAATCACAAATACTAAAAAATAAAAGAAGTGCTTGGAAAATAAAGAATTGAAAAATAAATATTGCAGAATGTCTTACTTATCATGGCGTAGATCGCCGTCATTGTTATGTGGTGGTACTTCAGTTCCATCTCCAACATCGCCAATGCACCCATTGTTATGAGCTAGCGATTTGGTGCAATGAACGGCCAAGCTCATACTCTCAAGGTTTCTATTTATCTTGTCCAAATTCGGGTTCGTGGTGGAGGTGGCATATTAGGAATTAGGAATCGTTGTCTTGGCTTTTCCCTTCACCTTTTTTGTCCGCTGGATTCGTCGCCCAATCTAAGGGGGATGCCCTCGTGGCATTGAGGTCGACGGAATGTCTACCCCTACTTGCCAAGTACAAACAGTCTCGGAGAGTTTGGATCATTTTTGTCCTGATCCTCTCGCCTATGCCCGAAGTTGAGTTTAGGACTCCTCTGCAAAATGTTCCAAATTTCTTAGAACTTGAAAATATTCTTCTCGGCTTCATAATAAATTAAAGGTCCAGCACCTTCGACATAATGTCTTCAACGATGGACCCACTGGGGCCACGTCTTGAGCACGTTGGCATGCAAGGCACCAAACTTCGGGACTTCCGGATGCGCACGGCTCAGTGTTTCTAAAGCATCTCCCCCATCACGTATGCGCGTACCATTGAGCTTCCTAGTGTCATACTTCGCCGCAACACGCTCTAGAACATTCTGGATTTCTAGTAGTTGCCGATGATGGCATCCTCCAACATGTCGACGTAATACTTTGCATTGGCCTTCCCTTTGCCAATGCTCTCGTTGATGGACTCCAAGATAGAAACATCATAGTCTTTCTATTGACCGGAAATTGGTATGGGCTATCGTTGGGTGTACAGAGCCATCTTGATACAAGCTTGGTAGATGTTGTTGTAAGCGAACTCCATCAAAGGTAAGTATCACTCCCAACTCTCTTTGAAGTTGATGATGCAAGCTTGCATAATATCCTCTAGGATTTGGGTCACTCTCTCAAACTAATTGTCGGTCTGAGGATAAAATGCTGATATTTTTATGAAAGAATAGGATTGGGAGGAGAAATGAAGAGATACAAAAATGGGAAATAAAATATGATGGGATAAACCAAGTTTGTGTTAAGAGATATGACATACTTTTATATTAAATTGAGGTTAAGTCTATAATGTAATGATTTTCATATGACTTTGCCTGACTTATTTATCAAATAAATATGACAAGATAGAGCCAATAGTTAAAACAAATATTTAAAATTGGTCTGAACCCGATTTGTTTCAAATACTTAGGCTTTACGGGTACATAAGTCCATGAACATTTTTCTATTAAAGCATAAATTAAAAATACTACATACATAGAGTGAACCACTTATATCAAAATAGAGTAATACTCCCTTTGTCCTTTTTTCTTTCTTCACGTTTGACTTTTTGTCGTCTCTAATATAACACTTTGACCATTAATATCTCAATTTATAATGAAAACATATATTATAAAAATATAATATGTCAAACCCGCATTTCAAAATGAATCAATTAATATGAATTTTTTATCACAATTTAATGTATTTCTCCCATAATTTATGGATAAAGGTGAAAAACTTTGAGCATAAAAATCACAACGAGGAGAAAATTACATATTTTGAAAATAGTTCTTTGTTTGTATAAATGAAATTCTGCTTGGGGGAGGGGGAGGTGTGGGGGCATTTTGGCCTCATATGGGCACGTAGTGGACATGCGTGCATTATTGGCATTTGTTCCATAACCCGTATCAGTTACTCCCTGCGTCCCTAAATAGATTACAATCTTTTTTTCTCTCTCCTCGCGATAACTTTTGTTTGTTTACGCGAATTCATTAAGTATTTGATAAAATAAAATATTCTTGTCACCTCTTGTTTTGTAGAACTTTTGACGTAGTTTTTTAATATATAATTTTTATATCTTATTGATATACCAATTTGTAAATAAAATGATTTCAAAAAAGAGGAAATTTAACTCCGTAACCCGCAATTTGTAATCAAATTGGGGACGGAGGGAGTATGTTCTTGGTAGATAATAGCTAGTATGGTAGCCCTACCGGTTGGGCGGCCGAAAGCGTGTTACGTGTATCTTTTGGACATGCTCACCACTCACTTTGTCTTGTAATGTCCCTCCCCAACCTATGGGAATAGGTTAGGAGGGGCTTGTTCATTTATCTAAATTAGGAACCTAGAAACTATTATTGCCGAGAATTGATCTTGAGACCTTAAACTTAACACTCTTCCTTGAGAACCATCTAAGCTACTTGTGCGGATAAACTTTTGGAGGGTAAAATTTTTACACTATCCAACCCACCGCATTACGACCTCACCATAAGATACTTGAACCTCTAGTTTGAGCCTACAGATTACTGTAAACTGTCTGCCTTACTTGTTTGGCAATACATCAACAAGGCTGAGATTTTTTAAAAATGAGTCACAGGGTCAAATTTAACGCACTCTATATCCATCATAGATCTTCTCAAACACGATTCACAGGGTCAAATTTAACCCACTCTGTTTACTTATTTTAACTACTCATTCATAAAATAAAAAAGTATTGTCATCTCTAGTTTTGTAGAACTTTCATGTACTTTTTTACCATATAATTTTTTATAAAACTTTATCATTACAATCAAATAAATTGAATTAAAAATAAAGTCGGTCAAATCTTGTAATGCACAATGAGAAAATCTTTGGTGGGCGGAGGGAGTATAAAACTATGATGAAATTGTGAATAGTGTTCCCACCTAAATGTATGTGTTGTCTACTTTGCTATTGTGCGTGGAGAATTGGGCCTGAATGATGCTATGGATCCGCGTGTATAGTAATTATTTCTTATAGATATTCAAAAAAAAGTAAAAATTGGCGTGTGGTTCGTGCAAATTTTATATCAAATCAAACTAAATAACTAGATTTACAAAATTTAATGATTTAAGAGGAAAAAGTTGATGTGTGACTCCATTGATACTTCATGTCAAATCAAATCAAATAAATGGATTCACAAAATCCAAACATCTAATGGGTAGTGATGGTGTAAATTACCACGCAAGTACAAAGTAAAGTACTCGGAAGGGCTGTAGGTGGAAACACCTGTAACCCGGTTTGTTATTAATAATGCTTAGGACTATTACAAATACAAGCCGTGTAGGTTTAATCAAAACATACCTCACAAATGAGGATTTTGGGGGTATTTATAACATAATTAAGCACGTCAAGCACGTCTCTGATTATCCAACCGGTCATTTGTATGACCGGTNCCAAACATCTAATGGGTAGTGATGGTGTAAATTACCACGCAAGTACAAAGTAAAGTACTCGGAAGGGCTGTAGGTGGAAACACCTGTAACCCGGTTTGTTATTAATAATGCTTAGGACTATTACAAATACAAGCCGTGTAGGTTTAATCAAAACATACCTCACAAATGAGGATTTTGGGGGTATTTATAACATAATTAAGCACGTCAAGCACGTCTCTGATTATCCAACCGGTCATTTGTATGACCGGTCGCATAAGAGCACTTGGAGAGCATTTCTATCGGCGTAAGCAGCGAGACCAACCAACCTGCCGGCTTCACAGCCTGGTCTGAGAAGGATGCGTTCCGTCACTTCGATCACCACCCAGTCGGACGGACCAACCGAGTGGTATCCATGGGTTATTACCCATCAATGAGTCCTCCGATTCCCGGTCCTGTGGGGACCATCAGGGGCGGGAAGCATATGCGAGCATCTCCTGAAATTTAAACTGCCCAGTCCTCCGAGTCTTCCAATCGTTTCCAAGTAAGTCTTCTCCCCTTTCTGAGTCATGTCTGACCGTGAGGATAGCCAGAACCCGTCCGTTCACTCCTATGGTTCTGGTGGCCAGTCTCCATCATCCAGTTCCTCTTCTTCTTTTTCTTCCTCTGATTCCGAGCGCCCGGCTACTTCTCCACAGAAGAAGCCGGTTGACGCCTCCGCTTGCGCTCCTTCTTCTTCCGCGGTGCAAGTGGTCTCGGTTGCCCAGACCGAGGATGAGGGCTTCATCCAGCTAGACGACTGGTTGCTCCAAGAGCAGCCGTCGTTTATGCAGAAGCCCCAAGTCCACGAGCTGCGTAATCTGATGCCTGATGGGTACCAATTGACATACCGGGCAACATGGAAGAGCATCATACCTCTCCACACCGGTACGTCGATTGGTATCCATTACAATTCGATCAAGGACTTGGGTGAATTTTCTATTCACCCATTCAAAGTCCTTTTCCTTGAAACCTACGGGATCATGCCCGGGCAATTGGCCCCAAATGGTCACCGTCTGCTGAGCAGCTTCATCAATGTCTGCCGGTTCCTCCGCATTCCCCTCTCTCTTCGTCTCTTTGATCACATGTTCGATGTCCGGCCCGGGTCCAAAGAAACCCTTGGATTCGTGGTGGTGTCCTCCTACCAAGGCCGGGCATTCCTTTGTGGCCTTCCACCTTCTAACAAGAAGTGGAAGGATAAATACGTGTCCATCCAATTCCCCCCGGCCTCTTTCCCTTTTGCCCAAAATGTCTGGGGGAAGAGGATGAGGCGTCAGGTCAAACCTACGGAGGCTGATGACCTGGCTACTTGGGAAGCCACTCTCCGGGCCGGGGATGCCTCCACCCGCGGTCAGTACCACGTCGGGAAGTGGGGCGTCTACCCGGGCCGGGAGACCGACCCCGAGCCGGAGATTGTTCTGCCCGGGACGATCCCCGAAGCGATCCCCATCAGCCAGACGATGGGATCCAAAGCCAAGGCCGCAGCCGCCGCCGGTCCTTCACGTCCGGCGAAGAAGAGGAAGGAGAAAGGTCAATCAATCACCCTTCTCATTTTCAATTAATTTGTTCTCAACTTCATTATTCTGACTGGTTTCTCTTTTTTTTTGTTTCAGTGGTGAAGTTCCAGTCCAAGTTCGCCGTCCCACAGATAGTGGTTGAGGAGCCCTCCTCTGCTCAGCCACTCGCTCCTCCCTCCGGCCAGCCCGTCTTCCTGGTGGAGCAACCAACCCAATCCCATCAGGGAACTAACCAGCCTCTTCACTCGGAGGATCTCTACCTCAACATAGAGACCTTCGAGTTTGACACCCTGATGGGGGGAAATGGGCATACCTCCCGGGCCGGCCAGGCGGGTCAACCCCATGTGGACGGCGAAGACGAAGAAGAGGCTGCTGAAGAGTCCCTCCAGCGGAAGAGGCGGAGGACTGAAGAGGTCAACCAGCCGGATTGCCCAGGGGCTCAGTCCTCCGATGCTGGCAGAGGACCTTTAGTCCCCCGGTTTCCACTTTTGATGAGCCGGTCGGACGAGGAGCTTCTCGAAGCTTTTCGTTCCGACCTGTCTGAGGTAACCCCCCTTTCTCCATCGTTTTTGTTTTGTTTTTTTTATTGTCTGAAAAACATTCCATGTCTTTAAAGCAGGTCGGCCGGATCGGGGAGGAGTACTTCGCCCGGCTGAAGAAGTTGGCGAATGAGGAGAAGGCCCGGATGGAGGCCATGATGGTCCAATGCCGGAAGGATGCTCAGGCCGCCCGCGAGTATGCGGAGAAGACTGAGGCGAAGTGGCTGGAGCACTGTGCGGTCTACCGCCAGCTCTACGCCAAGCACGACGGACTTCTTAATGCCGCGAAAGAGGCCGATGAGCAGGCCCAGGTCAGGATCCAGCAGCTGGAGGCTCGGACCGAGCATCTGGAGGCGGAGAATTCCCGGTCAACCGAGGAGATCGCCCGGCTTGGCGATGAGCTGCAGAAAGAGCAGTCGGAGCGGGCCGACCTCGCCGCTGCCTGGGCTTCTCAGGCACCAAAAGAGTTCGCCGCCAAGGCCTTGCCAGACCGGGAGACAGGCATCCGCTTCTTCCAAAGTCTATACAAGCATCCGGTATCGGCCGGCCTGGTGGATGAGATCGGGACCTATGGGTATGAAAGCGGCCAGTACTCAGAGCGGAAGGCCCTCTATGGCATCCTTGCGCAAAGGGTTCCAAACTTTCATCCCAAGGCTCTTTCTCTGCCCGAGCTCCATGACGAGGCGCCGGTCCCTCCCTTCCCAGGCATCTGAACCATCTGGCCGGGCTTCTATTCTCTTTTTTTATTGTATGATGTAATGATCGGCCTCCGGGCATTTTTGTAAGACTTTAAAATATTAATGAAAAAATTTGCTACATCATGTGCCGAGTGCTTTATTTATGTCTTCTGTCGGCCTCCACGACGAGTGCTTTATTTTTGGATTCTTCAACCGTTTAGTTTAGTAGACAACAGCCCGGCTGCAACTACCCGGCTTAGAATACAATTCTATCCAAGTCTTTTCGAAAGACTGGATAGTCAGCCGGGAAGACTTTAAGTTTTATTAATTTCCTCCCGGTTTGGTCTTTGCCTTCCATGGCGTATTGACTTATCCTTTGCGAAAGGATAAGCACGTGCCCGGGTTTTCGCAAGGTTGACCTGTTTACACGATGGCTTAAACCGGCCGGGATGCTCTCCCATTAGTTAAGCCAAATCGCTTTAACTCCCGTGTCAGTACGGATGAGGTATAGGATCGGTCAGACCGAACTTTTTTTTTTGTGTCGTCCAACTCGATTGGACATCTAACCGGGTAGATCAGTATGCGATGAATGACCGGTTAGTGCACATGAGAACAATCTTTCTGAAAAGAAATTTTTATTAAAGGCTGGGAACTCATTACACTTTATCTATAAAATTTACCGCTCGACCCGGCCGCCTTCCATTGTCTCCAACTGGTAAGTGCCCGGTCTGACGATCGCTTTGATCCGATAGGGCCCTTCCCAGTTTCGCACCAGCTTGCCCCTCTCATTAGGCTTACTGGCATCCCTCCTGCGCAAGACCTCGTCATGTACTTGGAAGTACCGCGGTCTTACCCGGTCGTCATGATACCGCTTTACCGACTGCTGGTAACCGGCCATCTTGACAGCTGCTATAGTCCTTCGTTCCTCCACCAGATTTAACTCAGCTAAGTGCTCAGTCTCATTCAGACCGGGCTGATAGACCATTTCTCTGAATGTTGGAATTTCTGCCTCTACTGGTAGCTGGGCCTCACACCCGTAGCTTAGCACGAAAGGCGTCTCTCCAGTTGCTCTTCTTGAAGTCACTCTGTGTGCCCAGACCGTGTGAGGCAAGGCTTCTAGCCACTTGTGTCCTTCCTCACCCAACCTCTTTTTCAGACCGTCCACAATTGTCCGGTTAGCGTTTTCCACTTGGCCATTTCCCTGTGGATATGCGACCGAGGCCTTGCTGTGCTTAACCCCAAAGCTAGCAAGGTACGCAGTGAACCGGGGATTGCGAAATTGTGGGCCATTGTCGGTAACGATAAACGTTGGGAACCAAACCGGGTGATAATGTTCTTCCAAACAAATTTCTCACACTGCCGTACGGTTATGGTGGCCATCGCCTCAGCCTCAATCCATTTGGTGAAGTAATCAATAGCCACCATCACGAATTTCTTTCCGCCTTGGGCAACCGGGAAGGCTCCAATAATGTCAATACCCCACTAGGCGAATGGTATGACATTAGAAGTAGGTTGATAATAAGTGGCTGGTCTGCCGGGATGTTTGTAAAATACCTGGCACGTCCTACATTTCTGGACATACCTCTCACAATCCCCAACAATGGTCGGCCAGTAGTAGCCTAGTAGGATTATCCTTTGAGCCAAAGTGCGGGACATCTGATGTGCCGCACAAACTCCCTCGTGTACTTCGGCAATTACCCGTTCAGCCTCCTGGTTGGTAAGGCAACGCAAGAGCGGGCCGCCAATTGCTCGTTTGTACAAGTGGCCGTCGATTACCTGGAAACGTGGAGCCCGTAGGACTACCTTCCGGGCTCGTTCCTCATCATCAGGCTTCTGACCGGTCTCTAAATACTCCATGAGCTCGTACCTCCAATCATCATCCGCCTCGATTACACCGGATGATGAAGTCTAGCCCGGTTCGACGGCCGCAACTTCGAACCGGTCTGTACTCGGTACGTCTAGTATCTCAATTTTTGCTAATTTCGAGACATGCTCTGGGCAAGCTTGCGTTAATTTCGAAAGCATGTCCGCATCAGCATTTTCCGACCAGGGTATCCTCGTCAGACGAAATTCTTCCAACTCCCTTAGAAGTGCTCGGACCAGATCGCTATACCGGGCCAAACGATCCTCTTTCACTTCCATTTCACCATTGACCTGTCCAACCACTAGACTCGAGTCAGAACGGATTTTCATCCTTTTTATTCCAAGCGCCCGGGCTAATCTGAGACCACCGGCCAAAGCTTCATACTCCGCCTCATTATTGGTGAGTTTGAAGTTGAAGACCAAGGCATGGTAAATCTTGAACCCTTCTGGGGTAGTGAAGACCACACCGGCCCCGCATCCCTTCGGTCCAGAAGCCCCATCCACGGCCATATCCCACCATGGTTCGACCATATGGGAAGGTCCGGCTTCGGGTTCTAGACCGGTCAGTTCAACGAGGAAGTCTGCCAAGGCTTGACCCTTGATTGCTGTCCTTGGTTTGTATTCTATCTTGAACTGAGTGAGCATCATTGCCCACTTGATCAACCTTCCCGATGAGGTCGAATTTCGGAGAACCGGTCCAAGTGGCTGATCGGTTAAGACTTCCACTGTGTGAGCTTGGAAGTACGCGGTCAGTTTTTTGGCCGTTATAAAAAGTGCATATGCCGTCTTTTCGATGGCAGTGTATCGGCTCTCAGCCCCATTTAATGCTTTACTCACATAGTAAATAGGCCTCTGGCCGTCTTCATTTCTAATCAAAACGGAACTTACAGCATTTTGGGAAATCCCTAGATACAAGTACAAAGTCTCACCCGGTTTGGGCTTTGACAACACGATATCAGAGACTAAGTATTCCTTCAGCTGCTGGAAAGCTTCCTCACACTCCCGGTCCCACTCGAATGTGTTGGCCTTTTTTAACACCTTGAAGAAAGGCAGAGCCCTCTCGGCAGACCGGGAGAGAAAACGACTCAAAGCCGCCAACCGCCCGGTAAGACGCTGTACGTCCTTCAGCGAACTGGGCGACCTCATTTCAGTTATGGCCTTGATTTTCTCCGGATTAGGCTCAATTCCACGCTTGGTTACCATGAACCCCAAGAACTTACCGGTCTTTACAGCAAAGACGCATTTCTTGGGGTTGAGGCGCAAGTTGTACTTAGCCATAATCTCGAAGCAAAGCCTCATGTCGGCCGGGTGGTTCTCGGCTCCCGGGCTCTTGATCAGCATGTCATCCACATAGGCTTCCATTGACTTTCCGAGGAGTGGCTTGAAAAGCCGGTTTACCATCCTCTGGTAAGTGGCGCCCGAGTTCTTCAGCCCAAAGGCCATTACCCGGTAGCAATAGGTACCTTCAGGTGTTAAGAACGATGTCTTCTCCTCGTCCTCCTTGGCCATGAAGATCTGGTGATAGCCCTTGAAGGCATCCATGAAGCTCAGCAACTCACACCCGGCCGTCTCATCGACCATCTGATCGGGACTGGCAGCGGGTATGAATCCATGGGGCATGCCTTGTTTAGGTCGGTGTAGTCCACGCACATGCGCCATGAATCGCCCTTTGGAGCCAAGACCACGTTCGCTAGCCAGGCCGGGTACTGCACTTCTCTTATGTGCCCGACCGCCAACAAATCCTTCACCTCTTTTTTAACAAAGTCCCTCCGGACGTTTGCCAAGTGCCTCTTTCTCTGTTTCACCAGCCGGCTCCCCTCCATTATAGCCAGATGATGGCATATAACAGAACGATCAATGCCCGGCATGTCCGCCAAAATCCAAGCAAAAATGTCTGCATATTCCCGAAGGACTGAGATGATTTCATCTCGAAGTCCTCTTGGCAGATCTCTGCCGATCCTCACCATCCTTTCCGGGAAGGCTCCCCGGAGTACAATCTGCTCAGTTTCATCGCCCGGCTTCAGTTTTGACCGGTCTTCTTCTTGGGAGACCAAGGTGATTCCTTCGAATGCCCTGGTCATTTTCTTTACAGCTTCCAAGTAGCAATGCCGGGCCTTCTTTTGATCACCTCTGACTTGCCCTATACCGCCCGGGGTATAGAACTTCATACAGAGGTGGGCCATAGAGATGATCCCACGGACCTTGTTTATACCAGGCCGGCCTAAGATAGCATTGTGAACACATTTGATGTTCACAACTACAAACCTCATCTGCTTCTGGACGACCTGGTCGCCTGTGCCCAGCTCACAAGTTAGAAGGATTGACCCTTTAGCTTCGACGGAATCCCCGGTAAACCCGGACAGGAGAGTTTTTAAGGGCTCAAGCCGTGTCCGACACAACTTGAGCTTCTCAAACGCGTCCAGGTACAAAACGTTAACACTACTGCCCGTGTCAACAAGTACCCGGGAGACATCGACTCCACCCATGTCCATAGTTATTACCAGGGGATCATTGTGATCTTCTCCGGTGGCGGGGAGGTCCCGGTCAGTAAAAGTGATCGGCTCCCGTCTCGCCTGTTTTGACCGGGGGCATTAGGCCACCGTCCCAACGTATAGCTCACGCCCCCACTTCTTTCTTTGGGAAGCTGAATCCCCTCCCTCTGGTCCTCCGTAGATGACCTGTAAATGCTCCTTGCCGGCTGCTTTCTTCTTCTTGTTTTGGTCGGCCGGCTGTCCCTCAGGCCTGACCCATTGGTTCTTCTTTTGTTTGGCCTGAGCCAGGTACTCAGGATCAAGCTCTCCGGCCTGAATCATCTGCTTTATTACTCCCTTCACACTGTTACACTCTGCAGTGTTATGGGAGTCAGTTTTGTGAAAGGAGCAATACTTCTCCGTCCACTGTTTCTCGCTGGTTGGTGCCTTCTCTGTTTTGGCCGGCTTTACCTCCATCACTTCCGCTTTTGCCTTACTGGGCAATGTGATCTCCTTTCTCAAGGAAATTTTTTCCCTTGAACGGCCCTGGTCGGCCTCCCTCTTGGATAACACCTGGGCTTCAGCGTCAGCATACTCCGAGGCCGTGTTATAGGCCTCTTGGTAGGACTGGGGAGGCCTCCTGCAAAATTCTTTGTAAAGTTCCCCGGACCGGAGCCCGGACACAAGGAGGGACATGGCTGTTTTGTCGTCCATCTCCTCCACCTTGTCAACCTCACCCTTCCAACGGGTAAGGAATTTGGTCAGGTCCCCGTGTTCTCGCAGCCCGGCTGTGCTCAAGTAGGTGAACTTTTTCCTCTTGATACAGTTTTCCTAAAACTTCTCTTGAAACACCTCAGCCAGCTCATCGAACGAATCGATCTCGCCGGCTGGTAAGTTATGAAACCACTCGGCGGCGCGGCCGCGAAGGGTTTGAAAGAAAAGCAAGCATTTCTCATCCCCGGAAAGACCCATCATCCGCCCACTTTGATGGAGGGTTTTGACGTGAATTTCCGGGTCCTCTTTCCCGGTGAATTTAGGGACTTCAAGTTTCGCCTTTTTTGGAAACGGGGTCTCATGAACCCGGTCTGTGAACGGAGATTCGTTCAGCAGAATCTTCTTCTTCTCTTCCCGGTCTACCCGGCGTTGTAGTTTTTCCAGCCGCGCCTCAACCCGGCCCACACGATCCCGTGGTTGCTCAATATGAGAACGGGTCGGGTGCCTGGGGTGGCTTTCGGCTTCTTCTTCTCGCGGCGTCCGGCTGTGCTGGGGCTCATCGCGTTGAGGCTGTTCCATTCGCCTGGTCTGACCAGGTCGCCCGGCTCCCCTCCCCGCATGATTAAAGGCACTGGCTGGGATGGTTTCCACCCCCAACCGTTCCTTTACCGACCGGTTTTGATTTCGGCCATCGTGCCCCAGCCTTTGAAAGGCCGACCTCCTAGATCCTTCTGGTTGAACCTCCTTTCCCTTCAGTTTTTTGTGTGCTTGGGGGAGGTCCCAATCCTCGTCCTTGCTGTGGACTGACCGCACATTCCCATCCGAGGTCACCTTTGTCTGTGACCTCCGGGACCGGCTTCTCCTAGACCGGGATGGACCGGCCTTATCCATCTCCCCGATTAGGTTTGTCGGGACGATCGGGTGAATGACATTAGTTTGGGGCGTGGATTGTGAAAATAATCCCGGATTGAAAAACCCTCCCGGTTGCTGGAACATGGACATGAAATGTCCAAAATTCTGCAGGGCCTGGCTGTACATTGGATCCAGGGGCCCTGGGAAGTTTGAAGGAAAAACAGGAACGGGGTTTACGGGGGAAGTGAATGGGACAGGTTGTGGAATGGTGATGATGGGGGTAGGAATCTGGGTTATTTGCTGGGTGTTACCTCCCGGGAACGAAGTGACGTTCTCAGCGGGGGCAGATATTTGTGAGATCGCGGTTTCCTGGTTACTGGCCATGACTTTTGTAATAGGTCCCACGGATGGCGCCAATTTGATGGTGTAAATATGGTGCGTTCATGTTTCATTTCATGAGCCTTCCCGACATCCACCTTTGTGGACATTGGGCCAAACAATAATTATTACGAATCCTGATAATGTTTATGTTCGGCACATCCAAATTAGTTTTGTATGGAGTGTTTACTCCTAAAACCCCCATAAATATTGTATTAATTCGTGCAGTTCGTGCAGAGAGATTATCCAACCGATCATTTGTATGACCGGTCGCTTAAGAGCACTTGGAGAGCATTTCTATCGGCGTAAGCAGCGAGACCAACCAACCTGCCGGCTTCACAGCCCGGTCTGAGAAGGATGCGTTCCGTCACTTCGATCACCACCCAGTCGGACGGACCAACCGGGTGGTATCCATGGGTTATTACCCATCAGGTAGGTTGATTATCGAGTTATATATACTACTTATACCTTCAGACATTTCATAACAATCTTATCCCCAAAAATTTGCCTTCTTTCGAAAAATGTTTCAAAAATATTCAAAGAGTGTGGAATGCTCTTGTCGAGATTGACAATAATCGCATCACTTGAATCTTTATGTTACAAGCTGCTCGTGATAAAGATCTTTTTCAAAATTTATAATGGTATGAATCCATATTTTGTATCATTGTATACTTCCCTTTCTTTAATATGGAGTATTTGATTTATATCATTATGTTAATTTAATTTTATTATTTCCTTCCTCAATACTTTTTTATAAATGCACGGACAGGAGTCTCTGGTTCTTCCTTCAAAAAAAAAAGGAGTCTTGTTCTAATTTATACAGTAATTTGCTTCTAATAGGACTAATTTTTTTTAGGGCGCATAAAACCCTAGATAGACGTTGAGTTGTTAACCTTCTAAACCCCTCTAACGCTCGACCAGTTTTGTTCTTCCTCCGACGAGATGAACTCGCTCTCTGAACTGAACGATGATATTGTTCGAAGCATGACAGTTGGAGCCGTCTTCTCTGATTTTGTGAGTACAATGCATTAACCTTACGTCTTTTTTCATCATCGTAGAATTTCACTACTCTTCAGATTACTTCGTCAGAGTTTGAAGTTTGCTTCATAGTCACATACAGTGATGATTACCTATTTTTCTCTCTGCTAAAATTCAAAATTTAGACTTTTTGGGCTCAAATTTCATCTCTTTTGTTCAGGGTGGAAAGATAAACTCGCTCGATTTTCATCGGACTGCTGATCTTTTGATAACTGCAAGTGATGATGATTCTGTTAGACTTTTTGACATTGCAAGTGCCCAGTAAGTAAAATAGGGCAATTGCCCATCATCACAGCAAGTAGATCCTTCGAAAGGATGCCCCCACATGATTGAAATTTACTTCTAATCGGACTCGTTTTGTTAAATTAGCTGAAAAGGCTACTAAAACTGCAAAGGTACTGAAAATTGTAAATTAGCTGACACCTGGGAAGGTTACTAAAAAGTGTGAAAACTTAAAACTTCTTAGCTTAGGTACTGAAAAGAACTTTTTAGGTAAACATTGACGCTCTGTTTGGTACACGGAATTCAAACTATGGAATTGGAATTGGGGACAATTCCAATTCTGCTGTTTGGTAGCACAAAAATATATGGATTTGGAATTGGTAGTGCCAAAAATAAATTAGAATTGCAGAATTCTATTCCATCCAAATCAGTTCTATAGAATTTCAACTTTCAATTCTGTCAATTCTGTGTACCAAACGGACCTTGATTGCTAAAAGCAACTGAAACTGAATAAAATGACATAAATAAAAAGATTTGAAGGGTGGAAGTAATAGGAAAGAGACTAGGAAAAGGGTTGGAAAAATATATTTTAAAAAAAGTTACTCTTACCATCTTTTCATTTCGGCCATCTAATAGGGTGCCTTATATTCCTTGCAACACACCAACACCCATCTGCAATAAGGTTCTTGAAATTTATGCTTGACAAACATAGCCTAGATGAATTGCTTCTTAAGGGACATCAATTTTCAGGCTGTTGAAGACCACATATCATAAGCAGCATGGTGCTGATCGAGTATGCTTCACCCATCACCCTAGTTCTGTTATATGCTCTTCACGTCACAATTTGGCCTCCCATGGAGGTATTCATTTTAGAAGTTAACTTTTAATCATAAGTTTACTAAGATGATTCCTGACATATGCTTCTACCACTTTGCTGCTCAGTATCTTTGCAGTACCTTTCAATGTATGATAATAGATGCCTTCGCTACTTTTATGGGCATAAAGAGAGGTAGGTTGCTCTATTCACGACTAGACTTGCACTCTCCAGACTATCTCTGTTCCACTTTTTTATTTTAGGGAGTGAAGCATTCCCATTTTAAAGTTTTTCTGAAATCTTGAAATGATTGAATTGATATATTGTCATGTTCAATATCACTCATCTTCCAATTAGAAGGAAAAGATGAGCTAATTCATAAGTGCATCCTCAATAGCATGTTTTAATGAAAAAAAAAATCACAAATTGCATTACTCCCTCCATCTCGTAAAGAAGTTTACACTTTCACTCCGCAGTCCATGGAATTCATGATAAGGTTAAAAAGTGGTTGGTTGTAATTTGTTTAGAATAGAGAGAACCATTTTGGGCAATGTATTCCTTATCTAAAATGGAAGTGAGCGAAGTGTTAACTTGGTGTTGGGATAGCCTGAAACTGACTGTGTAAACTTGTCCACAGGTCGGAGGGAGTATTTCTTTTCTGTGTTACTTGTTTGTAGCTTTCATATGTGTTGATATGCTAATATATTTTCAATTGGATATAGGGTTGTGTCATTGTGCATGTCTCCTATGAATGATAGCTTCATGTCTGGTTCTCTTGATCACAGTGTGCGAATATGGGATCTTCGTGTAAATGCATGCCAGGTTTGTTTGATTTTTTAATACTCTATTTCATTTATTTCAAACATAATACTCCTTATATCTGTATTTTAACTTATTGAACAACACTAGGCAGTGATGCTCTTTAGCTCATTATCATGCTTATTCTACAACAAAAACTTGGAAAAAATTCCAATATATACATTACTGCGAAAAGGAATTAAGTAACACACATGTGCTGATCGAGGTGTAAGTCATGCCAAAATATGCCTGGGCAAATGAGGGCTGTGAGGCCAATAGGTTATTAAACTACAAAACCATTCTGTTAAGGGAGAAAATGCTGAGAAGGGATTCATTGATAAAAAACCATACATTATGTGACACCTAGTATATCCAAGTACATATAGCAACTATCAGGGACATCTTGTCCTCTACAGCCTTAAGCATTGTAGCCCATGTTTTTGGTATTGGGCCTGAATATAATACCTAGATTGATAGAATGCTTATTATTGTAGTTTTCAGGGGATAATGCATCTACGAGGCAGACCAACTGTTGCATATGATCATCAAGGTCTTGTATTTGCAGTAGCAATGGAAGGTGGTGCCATTAAATTGTTTGATGCTAGATCATATGACAAGGTTTGTGTCTGCCATTGTCTTTTCTTAACAGCTATTGATTTCTTGAGAAGTGATCATCCCATTTCATTATAGGGTCCCTTTGATACGTTCCTTGTTGGTGGAGATACTGCTGAAGTTTGTGATATAAAATTCAGCAATGATGGTAAATCGATGCTTTTGACAACTACAAGCAATAGTATATATATCCTAGATGCTTATTGTGGAGAGAAGGTTAGATTTTTCTCGGAGATTAGTAGTTGCTTGTTAATGTTACTTTTACCCTTGCTGTCTAAATTAATATAAATCAAAGTTCTTTTTCCATGTAGAGATGTGGGCTTAGTCTAGAACACTCCCCAAACACAACGATCGAGGCAACATTTACTCCTGATGGACAATACGTTTTGTCAGGTATTTCATTTCATTTGCCTTTAGATTAGAGAATGCACATCAAATCTAATGACGACCTATCTTTCTATTTCTTGAGTTATGTTGCTAGATAAAAAATAAAATTCACTTATTAAATAACAATATTAAAATTTTATAAATTAAAAAGTGATTTTATATTTTCAAAACCCAATACCAACAAAACGTAACAGTCAAATAAAATATGTGTGATGTACATTTTGTAATGGTAATAATTATATCAATGGTTTTGAGTTTGATTCATAGCTATTACATTATAGATTTCAAAGTTTATAAAAAACTTAAATAAAATCCCTTAGAAAATATATTTTTTAATTATTGAATATTTAGATACATTAAGCTAAAATGTAACAAAGTGCATTCTAGTGTAGATGGTAACAACTTTATCAAGTGTCTCAAGGAATGGAGGTTTGAACCTCCATGGAGGAAATTTTTGGAGAAGTAGTCGCAGAAGCAAAAAAAAAAAGAAAAGAGTCTGGTCGGTTCTTACCGGTTCACACTGGTCTGGACCGATTCAAAGCAGATTGCAGTCTAAACACTCTACAGTAGTGGACCGAGCCGGTCAGACCACCGGTTCGCGGATTCACGGAAGAAGTATATAGGTAAGTAGCTTCTCAACACACCATGAACTCCAAAAGAAAATAAAATTATACAAGAAAAAGAATTTTACACTATATTTTCTCTCATAAAATAATGTATAACCTATAAAATGTACCCATAATATACTTAATGATGATTTTCTTTAACAAACTCTGTATAACCATCAATATCAGACTATTAGTGAATTTATACTGTAGTTATTGTTGAGTAATATTTGTTAGTTTTATATTGTACATATTGTTTGATTAACATTATTGAGAATTATATTGTACATATTGTTGAGTACGGAAAAGTTGAGTTTAACAAGAGGGTTATGAATAAGGGCTAAATCATACTTGTATAAGTCTTACCAAAGAAAATGCAATCAACATTTGTGTGCTCCAAATCCGTCAGTTATTTTGAATATTGTTGTGGTTAGATGTAATGATTTAGTGTCTTCCGGATTTGTCAATCATTTTGAACAAGTTTGAATAGGGAAAGAGCCTGGTGAGCCCGAAGGAATGCTCAAAATTTCCATCAAAATTTAGGTGTTTTGAAGTTTCGGAATTTATATAGGGGTAACAGTAATTTGTTGAAAATGCAGAAGATGTCAAGATGTATAGAAAAAAAGCGATTTTTTTTTGAAAATATTAAAAAAGGAACTACCGAAATGAAAATTATAATGCCAAAGCGTGTCATTATATAAGGCCAACATCAACAACAAACAACAAGCCAGTAGGACCCCACAAAAGTAGGCTCTGTGGTTGGTGTGTACACAGACCTTACCCCAACTCGAATGTAGAACAGTTGTTTCAAAGGAGACCCCCAGCTCAGGCAGAAGGAAATGCCAACAGACAATGTAAAATGCCAAATGGTTGTGCACAGTGCCAATGGTCCTATTTAGGGATATAAACATATGACATCCTATTTTGGTACAAATTTAATGATTTAGTCTTAATTACGTAGTTTTCTTTATTAAAAACATTTGTGATTTTTTTTGAAAGAATCTCTAGGATATTTCTAATCTAATTTTTTTTTGAAAAGAAAAACTTACAAGTAGTAGTTTTGCTTTTTCAAAATGTTGCCGATCAACATTTCCGTAGTTCAAAGTATCCACATTCCCATTAATGATGTTTTAAACCTTGGTTATATGTGATATGGTTTAGGCTCTGGGGATGGCAACTTGCATGCTTGGAACATCAATAAACTAAACAAGGTGAAACTTTCTTCCATGCTTTGATGGGCATACTGGCACAAGACCATTGAAAATCCCAATACAGTTCCAGTATATGACTATTTGTGTTGCATTTTTTATGCTGACTTATTGTGTTTGTATGGCATTTGACACATTTGCCCTTAGGTGGCTTCTTGGGATAGCCATGTAGGCGTTGCATCATGCGTGAAATGGGCACCAAGAAGGGTGATGTTTGCAGCTGCATCGTCCGTTCTTACGTTTTGGATACCCGACCATTCCAGGCCACCCGTTGAGCCCGTCCTGCCTCTAACATAACGTATTCACATATCTGCTGATGCTAAGCATTTTTAGTTTTCCTTTTTTACCCAGAAGGAAATGCATAATTTATATATTTGATGATTTTGAAATGTAAATGCAAATATAATTGGATGCAACCTCATTCCCAAATTAGTTGTCTATCTTTTTTTCTTTTTGGAGAATAAAATTGCACTAATTCACTTGCTCTCCAAGCGACACAAGGTGTCAAAAAACAAGTCTAGGAATGCTGGCACTGGTGCATTCCAAATAAGTTGAGTATCTAAAATTTAGTTGAAAACATTTTTAAATACAGATATTGTTTAGGGTTTTATTTTGGGAAGTTCAAACTTATAGTTGAGATTATTATAAAACAAATAGTTCACATTATTTAAAGCACAGATATAATGTGACAGTGCTTGAACTTACATGTTGTAGCATGAAGGAATTATTAGGGGAACTAGTTAATGATTAAAAAAATGTGCTTCAGTCTCTCCAAAGGCCTATGAACATTAACTAATGTATGAATATGGCTTCTTAAAATTAAATAGTTGTTTTATTTACTCAAAAATAGCTCTAAAAATTCAATGTGCATATACATCTATATATGTATGTATCTGCGAACAAGAGATTTTAAAAATAATACGGAGTACGATTTGTTTTATTTTTGGAGACCTGCATATTAATTATTATGATGTACAATAAAGATGAAGGAAAAAAAAGTGTCATGAAAAGGAGTAGACATTTCACTTATTGAAAATGATAGATACATATGCATAAGTGTGGGTTTGAGTGGGGTAATCTGTCACAAATCTCTTATCATACTAACTATTCCCGAGTGAATTTTTGGTCACCTAATAAGCCAACCTTCTATTGATCATGATATGATGAGAACTCGCCATTGATCACTCAACTTCTTCTATCGCATCCAACCGTCGGCAAATGCAATTAACCGATGCAATCCCATTTCGTGACGAAGACGTTTTAGATATGAATGGGTTCGGAGGTGCGCTCAAATCATCTCCTTCCCCTTCTAGCATTTGAAGGGCAATTCCCATTGAAGGCCGATCAACGGGATTCCATTGAATGCACAACAGGCCTACGATCGCTAGCTTTTTTCCAATTTTAACATCGTTCTCTTCTTCAATATCAAACCGTAGATCTTCCCCTTGTTCAAGGACATTATAAATCCACTCTGGAAAATTTACTTGATCCTCCGTGTTGGGTTCAGTGTCAACAATTTTTCTTCCGCTCACCATCTCTAGTAAGAGCATCCCGAAGCTATAAACATCCGATTTGTATGAGACCTTCCCAAAGTTTCTTGAAAACACTTCCGGTGCCATATAGCCTACTGTGCCTCTTGCTGTGGTCATAGACACCAAGCTTTGATCTGAGGAACATAGTTTGGCGAGGCCAAAGTCGGTAATTTTGGGATTGAGATTGTGATCAAGAAGTACATTGTGGGGCTTGATGTCTAAATGCAAGATTCTTTCATCGCAACCCCGGTGAAGATACTCAATCCCTTTGGCTATGCCGATGGCAATGCGTTCTAAAGATTTCCATCCCAGAAACTGCTCCTTTAAGTCTGCTGAGGATATAAACCTTTGTAGCGAATCATTTGGCAAGTACTCGTACACTATGGCCCGTTTAAATCCCTCTGCACAAAAACCGATCAAGCGAACAATATTGGCGTGGTGGATTTTCGCCAATGTTCCAACTTCGTTAATAAATTCCTCACCTCTTGCTTTGGAATCATTAAGGACCTTAACAGCCACAATGACTTCATCTGATAGTTTCCCTTTGAAAACAGTTCCATATGCTCCTTTTCCTAGTTCGAACCTGAATTGATTCGTGATCCTCTCGAGATCAGCAAACAAGAATCTTGTGGGCTTCAAAGATTTGTAATCATCTAGAAACTTCTTAACCTTGATTTGATACTTCCTCTCTGCTCTTACAAGCATATATTTATAACAAACACAAACAAGTGTTGCTATAAGAAAGACCGAACCAAAGACTGCACCTGCACATGCAAATCCACAAATATACTTCTCATATTCCCTCTGTCCTAGATCTTTTTTTTTTTTTTTTTAGTTTCACGGTCAACTTCCTTAAACTTCGACCACAAATTTCAGAAAAACATAATTTATTAATTTTGAATTATGATATAAGTTTAATACCAATGGGTTACTTTCAACAAAATAATTTTTAAAAATATCATATTTTTATATACAAGTAGACATATTAGAGGTTAAAGTATTAATGGAAGAAAAATATAGGACGTGAAAAGTTAAAGTATTCAACTACTCAAAGCAAAAAACCATGCAGCGGAGCGACCGCCAACGTGCAAGACGGGTCACGTGGCACGGAGGAGGGGGCACGACGGCCAGTAATCACTTGTACATCGCGAGCCATACCGCATAGTATTATGGGAGCCTGCTCTCTTTAACTTATTCTCATTGGAATCCGTTCAGATCAGAAATAATTTTAAATAAAATTACATTCAAATCATATCAAAACTTATTTCAATCAGACCAGAATCATTCAAATTATGTGAAGAGAGCAATAGGAAATACTCTCTCCGTCCTTAAAAAATTGCCACGGTTTAACTTTTTTAGACAAATTGTGGACCGCAAATTATGAAAAAAGTATATTTAGTTATGATATAAATTTAGTAAAATTAGGTTTATCATAAAATATAATTTTAAAATATCAAATTTTTATAATATTTAATTATTTTAAGCTATATTTAATCTCTAATTAAATGGTATGGCAGTTTAACTAAGAAGTGATATGTAGCAATCTTCTAGAGATAGAGTATGTGGGTTGGCTGGCCAACCTGTGATCACTTTCTTCTTTATTCCTTGATTGGGGAAATGATAACATTCTGTTTTGCTGCTCTTGAAATGCCAGTGCTGCTGCTGCAGCCTGCAATATTTACCCTGGGATTCGCAGACTGAGCAATTAGGTTCGTCCCAGGCCAAGAAAAACGATCCGGGAATCTCCAGTGGTGTTGTGAAGTCATACATCATGCTACACGATTGCACCCTGGGATCATCAACAGAAGTCCCACCGTAGATGGCAAAAACCTGGTAGCCGCCGCCGCCGCCGGGATCGCTCAGACAAGAGATAAGTTGCAGCGATGACGACCAGTCACGTAAAAGAGCTTCTGTTCGCACCGTGCAGTTGATTAATGTGAACTCATCCATCATTCTGTACCAAGATCGGAAAGGAGAATAGGACACATTTGATTTCAACGGAAGGCAGGCTTCATCGGTTACGAGAATAGACTGAGAGGCGTAATCGATGATGCTGACGGAGAGATTGACGGAGTTCGGCAACTCCAGCAGCAGCCTATCGGAGCTGCAGCTCAGATCGAATCCCAGATAGCCACAGGCGGCGGCCGGCTGCCTGTCTACGATCCGGAACGGGAATTTCACGGTGATTCCCCCGCAACTAGTCTCTCTGCAATAACCGTTATTGTTCATCGCCTCGGCCGCCCTGAGAATCATCGTCAATTCGAAAAACCACAAAACTACATTCTCCATCATTGTAATCGGAATCTGTAGAGGTATTTTTTTTGTTCTCTCAAATTTGTTCATGAGAACCGAAGATCATGGACTCTGACCTAGTCTTCCTTGACTTTGTAGCAAAAGCATGCGCCGCCTAGCTTGACTAATATATTACTCACCTCACCATTTTCCTTCTCATGGAGCAATCATCATCTTGCAGGAGGAGACTGTTGCTTGCTGCTGTCTTCCTGAATTTCCTTCTCATCCCAGCTCGCAGCGGCCAAAATGACTGCGCTTCTTCTTCTTGCGGCGAGATCCGCAACATCAGCTCCCCTTTCCGGCTGAACACAGACTCAGATCGCTGCGGAGACGAGAGATATACTCTCTACTGCGAAAACAATGCCACCGTCCTCTATCTCTACTCCGGAAGGTACTTTGTGCGCGCCATCAATTACAACAACTTCACCATCAGAGTAGCAGACGTAGGTGTTCTTGAAGGTGATTGCTCCTCCTTCCCAGTTTTTCCTCTGGGATATTACAATTTCAGTGGTGGAGATCCTTATGGCCCTTACAATTGGAACCGGACAAGTCCATACCTTTTGACATCAAGTATTGTCTTAGTGAGCTGCCCAACTCCATTGAATTCCTCTTTTGTTGGCACTTCTCCTTGCTTGAACAGCAAAAACTATTCAAACTTGAAGAGGTATTCGTACCTATTGCCTGGTAGTGTAACGACTTTAGGGAATTTGAAGAAACAGTGTACCATAGAGAAGTCAGTTTTGCTTTCTTCAGCCAGAAATTATACATCCTATGAAGATATGCATCGTGGTCTTGTGTATGGGTTTGAACTCTCTTGGTACAGGATCAACTGCGGCCGAAAGTGCCATTCTGATTGCTATTTAAATGATATCACAGGAAGTCCTGCCTGTGAAGGAGGTTCGTTCATCTCAGAATGCTTAATTCAAGCTTTTCCTGTCTGTATTTTTTTGTTCTGCTCATTTTCCTACTAAACAATGTTCATTTGAATGTGATGTGTGCTCATTTTTCTTTTAAAGAAGGGTCATCTGGATGTACAGTTATCACATAGTATATATATCTAGTGAATAGTCTGTCCTTACTCTAGATTCGATCTGCATTTCTTTGCTAAATCTGGTTTTATGTTGGTTTTATCCAATTTTCATAATAACAGATCATGGCACTTTACTACACATGTGTGAACTCCGTGGCTTTTTTCGATTGAGAAATGGCAATGATGAATGCAGAGTAGTTGGTGCGTATAAGACATTTCATTTGGCACTTCAGCACATATATCTAATCTTATTTAAGCTGTTTATCGTTCTTCTCCTAAACAATTTTTGTTTTCTCACTCTCCAATGAAGGTGCTACCCATGTTCATGGCATTATCATCAATTTATGGAAGACATTTAAGGGTAGGGCGTTGATAAGTTATGGATATCCCAATTTCCTTTTTCATAATGAAGTAAATCGGATCTTAATAACTAGTTTCAACCTTTTTTGCAGGATCATATTTGAGCTTAATCTATCTGATTGGTAAGGACTAATCATCTCTATCCTCTTATTTGGAATTTTGAAATTTATTTTATTTGTTGATGGCATGTACAGGCTAAACAAGTTAACAAATAATATGAAATTATTTGACATAAGAATCAAACAAACTAAATTTTTTTTACAGCAAACTACTTTATTATATGTACTGGTGATTCCATACACAGGTCTTCTTCAAGCAACAAAAACAACAATAGGGACTCCATTTGTCATTGCATTGTTGATCTACAAATGGAAAAGGAGACATTTATCAGCTTATGACAAAGTTGAAGAATTCCTACAGAAACATAACAACCTTATGCCGATAAGGTATTCTTACTCGGAGATCAAGAAGATGACTGGAGGCTTTAAAGACACATTAGGAAAAGGAGGCTTTGGGGCAGTGTATAAAGGAAAGCTCCGTAGTGGTAAATTTGCTGCTATAAAGATGTTAGTGAATTCAAAAGGCAACGGAGAGGATTTCATCAGCGAAGTTGCAACTATTGGAAGAATTCACCATGTTAACGTGGTGCAACTCATTGGTTTTTGTGTGGAGGGAACCAAGCGCGCTCTGGTTTACGAATTCATGCCAAACGGGTCTCTTGATAAATATGTACTTTCTCAAGAAGGATTGACATCAACTATGACTTGGGAGAAATTATGCCAGATATCCCTAGGGGTGGCTCGTGGCATCGAGTACTTACATCAAGGTTGCAACATGCAAATACTTCATTTTGATATCAAGCCCCATAACATTCTTCTTGATGAAAATTTCACCCCAAAGGTCTCCGACTTCGGACTTGCAAGATTGTACTCAACAGACAACAACAGGATAGCAACCTTGACTGCAGTTAGAGGAACAATCGGATACATGGCACCAGAGCTGTTCTATAAGAACATAGGACGGGTATCCCACAAAGCTGATGTTTATAGCTTCGGGATGTTGTTATTAGACATGACAGGGAAGAGGCATAAACCAAATGTGCAAACAGAAGATTCAAGCCAGTACTTCCCACAATGGGTCTACAACCAGGTTTGTGATGGAAGAGATGCTGAAATTGGTGGCACCACGGAGGAGGAAAATAGAATAGCCAAGAAGATGGTTATGGTGGGGTTATGGTGCATTGAGATGAACCCTAATAACCGGCCTTCCATGAACAAAGTGGTGGACATGCTTGTTGGAGATACTGATAGCCTGCAGTTGCCTCCCAGAGCTGTTACAGAAGCTATAGAAACATCGGTCAGCGATGGAACAGAGACATCATTTGATTGTTCCTCCGATTCTACCAGTTTGATCCGGAGTTTCAACCAAGAACAGTTATCAAGTTAGTGCTAGAACTTAAACTGTTTTACTGTGGAAACAATCATATATTTTGCCATATTGTACAACTATATATATGCACTCTGATATGCTGTTATTTTATGTTATTAGTATTTATAATAGAGTCAGGTTAGATGATTTTATTGTATATATGTTAGCAGTTATTATTATTATTATTATTATTATTATTATTATTATTATTATTATTATTATTGTCATTATTATTATTATATTCATAATTGATAAAAAAAGTGAATAAAATTTGAACATGTAAATAGTGTGCATGCCGTTTAATTAAGAACAGAGGGAATAGTATAATTATTATTTTTAATTTAAATATTGATATTTTCCCATATCAATTTAGATTAATAACATGTTCATAACTTTTGGAACATAGTTTAGTGTCACGTAAATTAATTAAAAACATTTTTTCTAATAAAATTGTACGAAGTATTATTTATATTAAAAAATGGAAGAAAATAATAATAATAAGTGTGAGTCACAAAATAGTGGTATGAGAAAAAATTAAGTTCAAGTAGTTTAAAAATTATAGTTATAAACATAATAATAATAATAATAATAATAATAATAATAATAATAATAATAATAATAATAATAATAATAATAATAATAATAATAATAATAATAATAATAATAATAATAATAATAATAATAATAATAATAATAATAATTAATAACAACAACAACAACAATAGTAAGGGGCTGTTTGTTTCAGCATCTTAATGGTTCAGATGTCTGAATAATTCAGCACTTAATGGTTCAGACTGTTTGTTTCAGCCTCTTAATGGTTCAGATGTCTGAATGGTTAAGAGATTTGCCTCTGAATGGTTAAGTATTATACAGAGTCTGAATGGTTAAGAGCTCTTATCTGAATTGATCAGACATTTGCCTCTGAATAGTTAAGCAATATACTAGCTCTTAATGGTTCAGACCTCTTACTGGTTCAACACTTAATGATTCAGACCTCTTACTGGTTCAGCACTTACCCATTCAGAAGTTGCAAAACAGCCCTAAGAGTGAATTTCCAAAACGGTCATTTCTAATAAGATGTTTTTTCGAAATTAGTCCTCAATAAGTAATAATTACCAACATGTTTCTTTATAATTAAGATATATTTTCTAAATAGTTCTCTGCCAAAAATACCTATTAAATAACAGTCAAGTAGAGAATATTTTTGTAATGCCTATAAACATACCCTAAAAGTTTTATTGAATTATTATTTAATTAAACAAGTTTATTTTGATTAAAGTAAATTATTGTTAGGCCTTGGAGCAAATCTAAAAACATTTTATGATGATTAATTGATATCCAATATCATATACCTGGATATCTCATAGAGATAAATCCAATATTTTAAAGTGAACCTGATTGCATACCGAGAGTATGAACAAAACAAATATTAAATTGCATTGATTGATGTTGTGAACTCTTGAAATGATTTAATAAAATAAATCATTAATTTGAATAATATTGAATAAATGTGAGAATCTTTTTGAATTAAGGTCAACTAAATCAATTTTGACTGTGTCAAGTCAAATATCCAAAAATATGACATCAGAAAAAGTATTTCAAATAAATATAAAAAGTATATAGTTGCGTAGAGCTTGCATGACTGATCGCAACGGTGCAATCGGATTTTAATTTGGAGAAAGTTAGATAAAAAATTATACCCCGATTGAAATAGAATTAGTCAAATTCAGATAAATATCATAGGATCGCCGCCCAACCTACTACGAGATTTTTCGATCGACGCACGCCTCTACTATGGTTTCTTCCCCATTTCTTCTCCTCATTTCTTCACTATTTCCCTTGATTCTTGTTCTGAGAGTTAGCTGTGAATGTGGAGAACGCAGTAGTGCTGCTTGGAGAGCTTGAAGTCGCTAGAGATAGCTGTGGTGTTCGCCAAAAGTTTTTCTGTTAAATTTCCATTTTCTTCGTTTAAGCTTGAAGTGAGCCCCTATATATATATATATATATATATATATATATATATATATATATATATATATATATATATATATATATATATAGTGGCTTAAATGTACATATAGATCGATTCTACATTCATAAACAATCATTTGATTGAATTATGTGGTAAAGAAGTTCAAAATATATTTTTGATAAACCAAGAATCATAAATCTTCAAATTGTTGTTGAAACTTCAAATTAATTATTCAAAAATAGTCTATGAATGTTAGAAAACATTTTTATATAGTTAAATTGAAGTTTGATAGCTCAAAATAATACTTAGAAAGTTTGAGCTGAGGTTGAAGGTGAAGTACGGTGCAATTTCCGAACCAGGAACGCGGTAACGGTAGCCAACTACTGTGACACAGTAGCATGCTACCGCCACACGGTTAATTTTTTTTAGAGATATTCAAAAAACAAAAGAACTTTTAGTGGCATTTTTGAAAATATTAGAAATTTATGGCATTACTGGAAGAAAAAAAGAGAGTGGCACTTTTGACAAAATATAATGCTTAATTGACACTTTTGAATGTTTTTAAGAGTTCAATGACATCTTTTAAAAAAATACTCCCTCCGTCTGAAAATATTCTTCCCATTTTCCTTTTTAGTCCGTCCGGAAATATTCTTCTCATTTCCTTTTTTAGTATGCTTTTTAAGGCTAAATATCAATTATACTCTTCTATTTTATCACAAATCTACTTTTTAAATACTTTTTTAATAATAAAAGGATATTTAAAAGTTTATGGTAAGTGCATTTTTGAAAATTTTGCATTTTTTTACTATTCATTAATAAGCGTGCTAAGTCAACACGGGAAGAAAATTTCCGGACGGATGGAGTACTCCGTAAAGGCAGTGACCTTTTTTAACAAAATGAATAGTTAAGTGACATTCTCTTTAGTGTACCGTGTACAAATTATCAAACATTGTCTTCTTAATAGTATCAAAGGTTGTCTCCTTAATAAAACTGTACTCCTATTTTAAAATGAAAAAAAAATTCCATGTTTTTTTAGTTTATTTTATTTAAGAATTGGTATAAAATAAAAATTAAAGTATGACTTACATACATAACAACTACGTCAAAGTTTTACAAAACAATAGTTCAAAATAATATTTTATTTTATCAAATAACCAATAAAAATTACAAATAAACATAGGTTATTGTGAATATAAATACAAGGGCATCTATTGTGAGACGAGGGGAGTATTTTATAACATAAAAGTCACATCGTATTTTAAAAGATATATTTCTTGCAATTTTTTGATAAATTATGTGTTTACTCAACAAAAATAACATCCTTGATTGACATATCATTGGTAATATAAATGAAGTATGCTATAAAAGCTCTCTCTTTTATTGTTTGTATTATTTAAAATGAAAGATGTAATAATATTTATAATTGTCTGAGCATACATATGTGCACCCATGATCACTCAACTTCCTCTATCGCTTCCAACCGTTGACGAATGTGATTAGCTATTGCACTCGTGTTTCTTGTGGAAGGCGCTTTAGCTATGAATGGATTCAGAGGTGCGCTCAAATCATCTCCTTCCCCTTCCAACATTTGAAGGGCAATTCCCATTGATGGCCGGTGAACGGGATTCCATTGGATGCACAACAACCCAACGATAGCTAGCTTCTTTCCAATTTTTACATCGATCTCTTCTTCAATGTCAAACCTTAGATCTTCCCCTTGGTCAAGGACATTATAAATCCACTCTGGGAAATTTACTTGATCCTCCATGTTGGATTCAGTGTCAACAATTCTCCTTCCACTCACCATTTCTAGTAACAACATCCCGAAACTATAAACGTCCGATTTGTATGAAACTTTCCCGAAGTTTCTTGAGAACACTTCGGGTGCCATATAGCCTATGGTGCCTCTCGCCGTGGTCATAGACACCAAGCTTTGATCCGTGGAACAAAGCTTGGCGAGGCCAAAATCAGTCATTTTGGGATTGAGATTGTGGTCAAGAAGTACATTGTGGGGCCTGATGTCAAAATGCAATATTCTTTCATCGCAACCCCGATGAAGATACTCAATACCTTTGGCTATGCCAATTGCAATGCGTTCTAAAGATTTCCAACCCAAAAAGTGATTCTTTGAGTCTGCTGAGGAAATGAACCTCTGCAGCGAATCATTTGGCAAGTACTCGTACACTATAGCCCGTTTAAACCCCTCCGCACAGAAACCGATCAAGCGAACAATATTGGCGTGGTGGATTTTTGCCAATGTTCCAACTTCATTAATAAATTCCTCCCCTTTTGCTTTGGAATCATTGAGGACCTTAACAGCCACTATGACATCATCGGATAGCTTCCCTTTGAAAACAGTTCCATATCCTCCTTTTCCGAGTTCGAACCAAAATTGATTCGTCATCCTCTCGAGATCAGCAAACAAGAATCTTGTGGGCTTCAAAGCTTTGTAATCATCTAGAAACTTCTTGACCTTGATTTGATACTTTCTCTCTGCTCTTACAAGTGTATACTTATAACAGACAACAACAAGTGCTGCTATAAGAAAGACCGAACCTAAGACTGCACCTGCACATGCACAAAAAATCCCTTGCCATGTTATCATTTGGGGAATGTGATTTTGTTAATGTAGGAATTGAGTTGGTAGGCTAACCTGCAATTACTTTCTTTTTAATAGAGCCTGCAAAACAGAAACAAATAATACAGAGTAGTTATTCCCCTAGTTAATAACCTAAACCTTCACTTTATTGTTCAACTATGCCCTGGGTCTATTAGCATGTACACTAAAGACAATTTTCACCTACAACGCTTATGAGTATCAGAGTATGGACAGTTTTCACTAACAACACGTGAAGGTTTGACACATTCACCAACATCACTTGTTGTGAAAAATGCACGCCCCGAAAAGTGTTGTAGGTGAACATTTTTTGATAGACACCATGGTGTACAAATGGAATGTTTCTTTTTTATAGTCATTAACCCTTAACTATTCAGGGCTGAATAGCTGAAAATTTTCCAATCTTCTGAATCGTTACCAGTCTTTCTGTATGTTGTAAAAAAATGAAATTGTGTGATTAATTTTATGAAGAAAATAGAGAAATATTTGAACACAAAATCTTTTCTTACAAAGTAGGGTGAAGTGGTGAACACCTGTCCAAAACCCCGAATTCAAAAAATTGGAATGTGATAGAGGGTAGGACCGAAAACTAGACCTGAAAAAATCTACTACGGGGCGATTCAGAACTGTTTTTCCCAGGTGAGTTCAGTTTTAGAGCGGCTAGTTTTTAACTTTGCAATGCTGGGTAACAATCTTATGAATAATTCAATCCTTTATCCAAATGAATTGAAATAAATGGGGATGGACAAGATACTTGAGGAAATCATAACATTCAGTTCTGGTGGGTAGGGAAACCACACATTACATTACATTACATACACACACACATACCTTGAGTTGGCAGATCATAACATTCAGTTTGGTTGGTTTTTTGCTGCACCAGCTTGCAATATTTACCTTCCTCTTCGCAAAATCTACATACAGGCCAGGACCAGTTCATTTTAAAGGGGTTTGTAAGAACACTTTCTGGAACTGTGATGTCATACATCTTGGTACATGACTGTAAAAAATCATAGAAAATACCACCAACACCATTCAAACTGTATAAGGCAAATACTTGGTAGCCGCCCCCGGGATCGCTCAGACAAGGAATCAGTAGCGGCCATGGCGGCTCTTCTGTTCGCACGGTGCAATTGAGTAATGTATACTCATCCTTCCCGTCCACAAATTGGAAAGGAGAAGAGGACACATTTAATTTCCTAAACATCGTCGCAGGGCAGCCCCAAGGAGCTACAGTAATAGACTGAGAGGCGTAATCGATGGCTCTGACGGAGAGATTGACGGAGTTGGGCAACTGCAGCAGCAGGGTTTTGGAGGCGCAGATCAGATCGAAACCGGGGTATCCGCAGGCCGCCGGCTGCCTCTCTTTGATCCAAAACGGGAACTTCACGGCTGGGCCGTGCCGCCCGCACCTCGTCTCTCGGCATTCATTCTGGTCTACTAATGCCCCAGCCGCCGCCGCCGCCGTGAAGAACAGTATGAAGAAGCAGAAGACGAGAATGCGATTCCTGGTGACAGGCATTTTGCCCGGGTAGTAGACTAATAGTATCCTCATGTGTTAAAATGGGGAAAAAAGAATATTCAAAACTCCACATACCCTAACCTTGAGCTTCTCGGTTTGTTCATGAGCTCTGACTGACTGGGGTGGGTGGGTGTTGACTGTTGACGTTATGTGACGAGTGAGAGCGCGGGACTATTTCCTCGTGGTATAGAGTTTCAAGAGCTGAAGAGGTCCTTCTTCTACTTCTCATGGAGCAATCATCATCATCATCATCATCATCTCACAGGAGGGGACTGTTGATCGCAGCCGTGCTCGTGAATTCGCTTCTCTTCCCAGCTTGCGGCGGCGGCTGCGCTCCGTCTTCCTGCGGCGAGATCCGCAACATCAGCTTCCCTTTCCGGCTGGACACCGACCCAGAAGACTGCGGAGACGATAGATTCACCCTGTACTGCGACAGCAACGCCACCGTGCTCCGTCTCTACTCCGGGAGGTACTATGTGCGCGCCATCAATTACAGCAACTTCACCATCAGAGTCGCAGATGTCGGTGTTCGTGACGGCGATTGCTCCTCCTTCCCCATTTTTCCTCTGACACCGAACAATTTCAGCGGCGGAGATCCTTATGGCCTTTACCAGTGGAACCTGACAAGATATTCCCCAGCATCCTTCTCAAAGAGTATGGTCCTAGTGAGCTGCCCGACTCCGCTGATGCATTCTTCCTTTGTTGACTCTTCTCCTTGCTTGAACTCCGAAAACTATTCAACCTTGAACAAGTATTCGTACCTAGTTGATGGAGACCGAACTACTTTTGGGGATTTGAGGGAGCAGTGTACCATAGAGAAGTCAGTTTTGATTCCTCCAACCACGAATTATACGTCCTACGAAGAGATGCACCGAGGTCTTGTGTCTGGGTTTGAACTCACTTGGTACATGATCAACTGCGACCGAAAGTGCCATGCTTATTGCTATTTATTCGATGCCAGGGGCAGTCCCGAATGTTCTGGAAGTATATACGTTCATACCTAGAAACTCATATGCCTGCCTCCATGTTTGGTTCCATTCACATTTCCCTGTTTAATCTTCTGATTCTTCATAATTACAGGTCCCCCTTCAGTATATATGTGTGAACTCCACGGCTTCTTCCATTTGGGAGATGATGACTATCAATGCAGACGAGTTGGTGTGTACCAGGAATTTTGGTTTGACACTTTCGAATTCTCCAGCTTTCATCCTAGGAATTATATAAAGGATGATAGGAATTGTTGAGATATTGTTTAAACTAATTAAAATGAAGAAAAAAAAGTGTCAAAGGTGATGCGGCAAGATTGAGGCAGTGTGTGTGTGTACCTACTCTTGTTTCAGTTATTTATGGTTCTGCTCCTAAACACACTTTGTTTTTTCACTCCCCAATGAAGGTGATACCCACGTTTTTGGCATAATTATTGAAATATTGAAGACATTGAAGGGTAGGGCATGGATATTCCCGTTATATCAGTTTCCTTTCTCTTACTGAAGTAAATAGGACCTTATTAACTAGTTTCAACGTTTTTTGCAGGATCATATTTGAGCATAATCTATGTGATTGGTAAGGACTAGTTGTCTGTATCATCTAATTTCGAATTGGGAAATTTATTTTATTTGNGTGTGTGTGTGTACCTACTCTTGTTTCAGTTATTTATGGTTCTGCTCCTAAACACACTTTGTTTTTTCACTCCCCAATGAAGGTGATACCCACGTTTTTGGCATAATTATTGAAATATTGAAGACATTGAAGGGTAGGGCATGGATATTCCCGTTATATCAGTTTCCTTTCTCTTACTGAAGTAAATAGGACCTTATTAACTAGTTTCAACGTTTTTTGCAGGATCATATTTGAGCATAATCTATGTGATTGGTAAGGACTAGTTGTCTGTATCATCTAATTTCGAATTGGGAAATTTATTTTATTTGTTGATGACATGTACATGCATGCCATTATGCCAAATGTATCAATGAATAATACCATGCAATTGTTTGACATAAGAATCAAATAAATTCCAAATCTGCAACGTAGCAGACTACTTCATTAAACATACTGGAGATTTCATTTACAGGTCTTCTTCAAGCAACAAAAACAACATTAGGGACTCCATTAGTAATTGCATTGTTGATCTACAAATGGAGAAGGAGACATTTATCGGCTTATGACAAAGTTGAAGAATTCCTACAGAAACACAACAACCTTATGCCAATAAGGTATTCTTACTCGGAGATCAAGAAGATGACTGGAGGCTTTAAAGACACATTAGGAAAAGGAGGCTTTGGGGCAGTGTATAAAGGAAAGCTTCGTAGTGGTAAATTTGCTGCTATAAAGATGCTAGTGAATTCAAAAGGTAACGGAGAGGATTTCATCAGCGAAGTTGCAACTATTGGAAGAATTCACCATGTTAATGTGGAGCAACTCATTGGTTTTTGTGTGGAGGGAACCAAGCGTGCTCTCGTCTATGAATTCATGCCAAATGGGTCTCTTGATAAATACGTACTTTCTCAAGAAGGGTCGGCATCAACAATGACTTGGGAGAAATTACGCCAGATATCCCTAGGGGTGGCTCGTGGCATCGAGTACTTACATCAAGGTTGCAACATGCAAATACTTCATTTCGATATCAAGCCCCATAACATTCTTCTTGATGAAAATTTCACCCCAAAGGTCTCCGACTTCGGACTTGCAAGATTGTACTCAACAGACAACAACAGGATAGCAACCTTGACTGCAGTTAGAGGAACAATCGGATACATGGCACCAGAGCTGTTCTATAAGAACATAGGACGGGTATCCCACATTCGACTGCAAATATCGAAGCCCTACAACAATAATCTGTACTGTCCCTTCTCCGTATTTGGTTTACACGTTTGTCTTCTAAGTTCGGTCATGAAGGGTGTTACCCAGATGTTGGTTCAAACACTACCTTCTCTACGGCTCTAACCACCGTGGTGTCTCCTCCTTTTATCTTATCGGTTCTTCTACCAATACCACCCCAAGTGGTGCATTGAGATGAACCCTAATAACCGGCCTTCCATGAACAAAGTGGTGGACATGCTTGTTGGAGATACTGATAGCCTGCAGTTGCCTCCCAGAGCTGTTACAGAAGCTATAGAAACACCGGTCAGCGATGGAACAGAGACATCATTTGATTATTCCTCAGATTCTGCCAGTTTGATCCGGAGTTTTAACCAAGAACACTTCTCAAGTTAGTGCCAGAACTTGAACTGTGGAAACAATCATATGTTATATATGTGCACTCCAATTTCCAATTTTCAATAAAGAGATTTTTGAATGAATAATATACACAACTATAGTATAGTTTTTGTTTTTATTCCATATGTTGTTGTATGAATGTTTGCTTGAATTATTAGTTGTTATTCACTATGTCTTTAAAAAGAGAGAGTAATGTTTCAAGAACTGTTTCTCTCAAAAAAAATTGGTTTTAAAATTTTACACTAAAAAAAGAAAATCTTTGTAAACCAAGCGCCAAATGCTTATTGTTAATAATTCTAGATATCCTTTGGACTTCCTTCAAAAAAAACGAAGAAGATACCCTTTGAAATATTCCCACCGTTCCCACAAAATTTTTATGGTTTGCGTTCATAGAGTTCAAAAAAAGTATTGAAACATTAAATTTGTATTGTTATAATTTGTGTAGAAGAAAGTGAACTCATTTGAATTATACATTCCTTCTCATGAGAGAAGATAATGGAAATATGAAATTTGACAAAAAGCAAACCAACACCTGCATATTAGTGAGCTTGACGTAGTTGATAGTGTAACTACCATTGTTGCTAGATTGTTTGCTCAAAGTAAGCCTGATTGCTAACCTAGTCAATATTTCCATTTGGAACCACCACATTGCTTTAGAAATTAGAAATGTAAAAAAAGTGGAAAACATCAGAGAAATATCAAAATTCAAAAGTATATCTCTGGGATATTGATAATCTGATTCTTTTTAATGAAAAATATTTACAACATCACTTTCGCCGCAATTGGATCTTGAATTCACTGAAGATGACCCTTGATTGCTGCCTTGTAAAGACCCTCCGGTCTATAAGAGAATACTTTGGAAACCCACCATGTCCACTCGAGAAACCCACACTCTCAAACTCGATCACACACTGGATACCCATTCCACACCATGATTCATTGCTCATATCATTTGCCTAACTTTTTGCAAATGCAGATCATTATTTTTTAATATAAATCACAAATCCAATCAAAATTAGTACATTTTTATTTCATTTACATCCCAACCATTATGATTAGGATAACCCACAAAGTAAGTCCATCGATAAATGCCTCTGGCGCCTCATGTAGTTTGAGAAATAGGCATTAATATCATGTTGTTTTCAAAAGTCACCTACAAATTTTTTAATATCCTCATGTAGTCCATCGATAATAAATAGCTCTGCCCCCTCTACCAGTCAATTTCTAGCGTTCGTATTTTATGCTTCGGAAGTGTAGCTGAAGTTTTGATAGTGGAGGTATTGGTGCCCATTTTTCAAAACCACAAGGGAATTATAACCCATTTTTATTACTCCGTATGTTTTAAAAATTCAGAATTGTGTTATGTTGAAAATGTGAGGTGCCAATTACCAAAGGGTAAGTTTTTTTATATTTAATTGGTCAAATAACAAAATTTTCAATCATAATAGAAAAATGAATGGAATGTACATTCGAAGTATACTATCACGGACTTTAAATACCCCTAAACTATACTATCTTCGTCCCTAAAAGATTGCCACAATTTGAGTTTTTGGTCAAACCTTTTGACCAAAAATTAAATATAATTTAAAATGATTAAATATTATAAAAATTAGATATTTCAAAACAATATTTCAAAGCAAACCAACTTTACATCTTAACTAAATATTTTTTTTTCATAATTTGTAATTAGGATGATACAATTTAACCAAAAAAATTAAACTGTGACAATTTTTTAGGGTGGAATAGACTATTTTAAAAGCAAAATAGGAAGTACCCAATAATAATTTTGTGTCCACGACCCTCAACTTTATTACAAGATGCTCTCATTTCAAAAAGATCTAAAGGACAAAGGAAGAAGAAGACGGTCCCACCCGATCCGATCCTTCATTTTCTACAGTCCCACATAATTGCCCCCACCTTTCCCCATTTTTTCCCACCAATAATAAAACAAAATCAGTACGTGTAGGAAAATTCGTCCGTTTCAGCGCATTGTGAAACGCTTTGCTCATTCATGATTCCATAAACGGACCTCAACCTCCTCCTCCTCTTGTTCTTCTTCACACTCAAACTCAGTCAATCAGAATTCGATTCCTCCGGCGTTCAATCCTCTCCGAGCTATTTCCGATCTCTGTAAGTCGTCTCCCTCTCTCACTCGTTTCGTGATCGGAACAAGGCGAGTGTAGCTGGAAGCCGTTGCATTTGATATGACTTTATCTATTGAAATGTGATCGATTTCCTATCGACCGTCAATGTTGCGATATATTGTTTTTATTGAATTTGAGGATTGGTGCTTTTGTGCTTCATCTGGCCGGATGCTTTGAGAGTGACTCCGTGCTTCTGCTATGATTCAAAATTTGAATTAGTTTTCATCGCTTCTTGTAGTAGATGTGAGGAATGAACAGAACTTTAGGGCTATAGAAGAGGAGTTAACACTTATCAATAAGGTGAGTTATGTGGTTGCAACTGGCGGGATGAGCTCATGAGCAGCTTTGATGTTTGACTGAAATTTTGGGGCGGATGGTGGATAATCATGCCAAGCATTAGAGTTCCAGCTACCAAGAGAACTACAACTTTAACGGTTCGGTGTTAGGTTTTCTAATTTTTGCATCCCGTTTGATCTTATACATTACTTGAATTCTTGTTTCTGTCATTTTTGTGGATGTAGGTGGCTGTAAAGTGCCGACCATCTACTGAAGGAGAAAGCACTCGTGGTATAATTAGAATCCTCAATGAGAAAGTGCGCCTACCTTCGATTGTTCGTTAACTTTTCCCGAAAAGTTCCTGTTTCTTTTTTTTTTTTGGCACGCATTGGGCAATTGTTTTTGGCAATGCTGATTGCAGGAGGTGCTTGTTTTGGATCCTGACCTATCAAAGGATTACCTGGAACGCTTACGGAATAATACCAAAGAGAGAAGATACTCTTATGATTATGCATTTGGACCTAACTTCAACAATGTGGTATGCTAAAACGGTTCGCTAATTGTGTGAGGTTTGCTTTGTCATGTAAATATTGCTCAACAGCATCAAATTGAAGATCCAATATTATTGGTCTCTTCACATCACTGTCATGTGCTCCTTAATCGCGATAATAAATAAATATTTATCTCTCATTTCCAATGTTGCAAGGAGGTGCTATGACGAAAGGCTAGCATCTAGGTAGTCTATGTGGTTCCTATGTATTCTTTTAAAATGAAATTTGACAAAATTATTCAAGTCCTAATAAATATGTATATACCTCTAAATGGCTAAATTAACCAGTAATATTTTTAAAAAGTTTGCATGTTTTGTGAAATGAAAATCTAACGATTTTTACATAACATAATCAACCAAAACATACTGCATACATCTAGTAATCGTTCTTTACATTCTTCAATTAACAGATGACACAACTAAACAAATAATGATGGCCGACTAGCACCTAAGTGGCCACCTAGCATGTTTTAACAACATTACTCATTTTTGCTGTTGTAACGTGAGTTAAGACATTCTTTTGCATAAATTAAGAGCTTGCAGCTTAACTTTAATGTCAAACCCCAGTCTTTTTGTAGAGGATGAAAAGAATGTTGTGTGGCATAAAGTTATAAAGGCTGGTGTGTGTGCTTGTGCCTGCTCGTTGATACCAGCGGCCAGTAGTGGTTATTATTGTAGTTAATAATTTTTAATCAAAATTCCAGTTTCTGTGTCTCTTTTCCTTATCCATAAAAGGGCTGCCTGGTCGATAGGAGGATTAGTTTCTTATTCATAGTTGATTGACTTCACTGCTCCATTTTCAGGATGTGTACAAGAAAAGTATCCAATCTACAATAGCTGGAGTTATTCAAGGGCTCAATGCAACTGTGTTTGCTTATGGAGCTACTGGAAGGCATGTCATACGCTTTAAGCATCTCATTTTACCCCATTCCCCATCTAAGATGACCAGCATGTTTCTGAGATGCTGGTGTTAATTTGTGATTCTTATTTGACTTGTTTTGTGTTTACATATTTCAAATATATGCTTATGAGTATTGTTTTCCTCACAGTGGTAAAACATATACAATGGTTGGGAATAAAGGTGATCCTGGACTTATGGTTCTGAGTCTTAACACAATTTTCGATCTTATTAACAAGGAGAACAGCTCTGACAAATTCGATGTTACTTGCTCGTACCTAGAAGTGTACAATGAGGTGAGAAGCTTATATATCAATAATGCATGCATGTTATGTAGTTGTAACTAAAATGTATGAAGCCAGTCTTTGGTGGGGGCAGGTTATTTATGATTTACTTGAGAAATCATCAAGTCACTTAGAGCTTAGAGAGAATCCAGGGCAAGGAATAGTGGTTGCTGGTCTAAGATGCATTAAGGTTTGTTATCCTTCTGGCACCTTCAAGATTTGCCAAACTCTTGCACATATTTGTTTGAACTTTGAAGTGATTCCATACGACAGCTTTGTAAAGCATCATTGGTCTCAATGGTCTGTGTGGTTCTTGAGGGTCTTTTCTAAGGTTTATGTGCTATCGTAATTCGTGATATAACAAAGTTGTCACCATAAGGGATCCGTAGAAAAAGAGTTTTGATCCAAAAAAAGAAACATAATGACCAAACAACGTAAACGTTGAAAGGATTTAAAATGAACACATTCTTTCCAACCTTTTTAATACAAATACAAGTCATGAAAATAGGTTTTCAAAGAACACGCGAAGTAGTAAGAATTTTATAACGGTATCCTTGCTAGGTCAAGTAGTTTTAAGCCATCTCTGCACTGCATTTTCTTCATCATTATCAGCATTTTAATAGTGGAAATGTTTTACGTCGGATGCCCTTCATAAAAAGGAATAATGAGATGAATCATATAGTATTTTCACATGGATAATATTATAAGACGGTGATAAGATGAGATATCTGCTATTGTCATGTTCTATTCCATTACAAGGTGGATGTTGTAAAACCAATGTGTAAACCATGGAATAAAACCTCTGTTATAGCATGCAATATTTAAATTGTAATACTTTGCACAATGAAATTAAGCTTCCCTTGCTTCTTACTCTAATACTTACTATGAAATTTATGGTAGTAAACGAAGCAATGCATGCATCAATGGTCTAACATATATAAATTCTTTGTTTTTTAAAGGGCTAGAGTTGCTTACATCTTGACTTTAGACCCCTAAAGAGTTGGGATTGTACTGGGTTTGTTGTTGTTGGTGATGCTGTACCCCCCTCCTTAGGTTCTTGAAGTGAAACTTTTTAAATTTGATATCAATAATACCTCTTTTTCATAAATGGACTACATTTATGCTTTGCTGAATTAACGTTTAGCATCTTTGTATGTACTTATTAGTTTTGTTGCTTTATCTAGGTGAAGTCATCTGATAAAATTCTTGAGCTTTTAAATTTGGGGAACAGTAGGCGAAAAACTGATACCACTGAAGCCAATGAAACTTCTTCACGGTGAGTAGAATAACTATTATTTGCTTTTTGCATTTGAGGTAAAGAAGTGTCACCTCTATGGGTATTTAGGCGGATGCTTAATATAGATAAAGTGGATATATTTTCTAATCATAACCATGGAGAATTATAAGTTATTTATAGGACTTGAGTTTTCTTCTAAGTCTGTTGAGTAGAGACAAGGTTTGCGTACCCACATCCTCCCCTTTGTGGGACCCAACAAGGTAGTTGTTGTTGTTGTGTGAGTTTTCTTCTAAGTCTTAGTCTCCTTCCTCCAAGATGACATATAAGGATGTCATACCTCTAGATAACAGCTATACGACTATTTTTTCTTAAATATTAGCAACTGCACTCCACATTATTTATCCCCCCCCCCCCCCAAAGCTGGAGCGTACAAATCATATGCTCTAATCTTGTTGCAATTTTGCTTTCTCTAGGACATCAAAGGTATAATGTTGAGTTCTCCTGTGTAGCTCCCCACATTAATCCTTCGTTTGGTCAGTTTTATAATAAAAATCACACTCCAGACAAGTTTTGCATGATTGTCCAAAATTAGACACTGAAGGCCGTTAGAGTAGTTGAATGGAGTTGGAATAACCTAGAAAAAGACTCTTAGGAAACAGACCTTGGAGGCTGCTCAAGGCAGAAATGTGTGGTAGTGGTTGCAGAGCTTAAAGTGTGGAACCATGGGAGCGTACCGAAAAGGTGTTGGTCGGTTAGCTGAAGGGAGATGATAACTCCTGTGGTAGCAGCGAATCGCTGCCAGCGATGTTAGGAAGGGTTACGATTTGTGTTGATCGCAAAAACATGTGAAATTGATTTATTTATCAGGAACAATGCGTGAGTGCATGTGAAGGGTAGCTAGTGGTGGGTTTCCTGGACTTGTAATTCATGATGCAGGGGGGGGGGGTGGTGCTCAGATTGGATAAAACACTGCCAAAATATTGTGAATGTCAAAAACACTACCACAATAGCCCTAATAGTTCTTTCACTAAATGCAAGGGTCAACCCAGTAGCAATGCTAATCTTACAAGCTATGAGACCAGATCAGTTAACAATAGTGCAGAAAGATTTGAACCTACAAATATTGTATCAGCAGCTAAAAAGATAGAAAGGAGTGCTCAGAGTTAAGGCTATCTCTGTGATCAGCCTTCTGAAAAGGAGTTTCCAATTGATGACATGGACTTTGAAATATTGGAAGGGCAAAAAATGTTCAAAGCAAGGGGAGGAGCTAGTCAGTTATGTAGAAAAACACATGCCGCCAATAGAAAAAAGGAGCAAGTTTGGGCTCGTAGTGATTGGCAATGCTTAGTTGTATCTACTTGGAACACTCATTTCAGGGTTACTTATTACTAAAGCAGTATGAAAGTTTGTTCAAACGACACACTTGTTTACCTAATTTCAGAATTCTATTGGAGCAAGATACTTTTCCAAGCAAAATGCAATCCAAGACTAATCAAGAGCTAAGGTGGGACCAATTGCTATCAAAAGTTAAGGTGTTCAGATTTCCTATAAGCTACAAAGTGAGGAATATAAGTCAAGTTTGGCAGCCTCCTTGGAGCTTGGAATCTAGCAAACAAACCACACATTCCATATTAGCTCTAAGGAAGGAGTGTGTGGGTCACCTTGTGGCCTAGTTTCAGGCCTACTGATTGTATTGGAAAAGGGAATGATCAAGCAAGGTACTAAGTTTCTGTGCATTACGTTGTCAAGTAGGATGACCAAGTGTGGAAATTGCTTCATGGACATATTCTAAAGAGATGGAGCAAAGGTTTCCTGAATCTGTTTTGGGAACCAGTATTAGTATAAATGCAATACTTTTGTTGGCTTGTTTGGTATTTGTTGTAGTTGGTACTGGGCAGGGCGTTTTTCTTTGAGGTTAGGGTGTTTTATTTTAAGGGGGAAGGAATGTTGCAGTGCAACTAATTCCAAGCTTAGCTGGCAGTTTGTTATAGATTTAGTTAGACATTTTAGCCTTTAAATACCCCTTTCTACTTGCTCTTATTCAATATACAACAACAACAACATTACCCCAGTGCCTCAACGGTTCCCGCCCATTGCGGGGTAAGGGAGGGTCTGATGTACGCAGTCTGACCCCTATGTTTAAAACATAGAGCGGCTGTTTCCAGATGACGCATGATAAGCATCGAAAGTTGCTTGACCAACTGCTACTTCACAATTGCAAGAAGCGTAGACAGTTTAGAGAGCCAATTTGCTTTATTCCATTTTTCTCTTATTCAATATAATGAAATAATAATCTGATTTCCAGTTTCTCTCCTCTTCTCTCCATCTCTCGGTTCATCTCTCTCTTTCATCTCAATTTTGTTACAAAGTTGATTCATCACCATAGCTTCATCCTCGAGGATCTCCTTCTCCATTCTTGAGTATCCTCATGTATTGAATGCTATCAAAATGCTACGGTTCAGACCCAAAAATACTTGGCTCTGGTACCATATGAAATAAATGGAGAATATATTTTCTAATCATAACCAAGGAGAATTACATGTTCTTTGTAGGGCATAAGTCAGTCTTCTTCTAAAAGTTCTAAGTCTTTCTAATGACATCTGATGACATAACAACTTTACATTTATATTTTACATCCTAACGCCGAAACTCCACATTATTTCACTGGATGCATAGCATATTCTTGCAGAACCCTGGAACATGACTGGTAAAAAGCTGAATTGTAGCAACAGTGTAGTGACCAATGTAGTGCACCCACAGAATGACATCAATAAAATTTAACTTAAGGACTTTATCATATTTGTTTTGATCGTCTACTTCTTCAACATCTGTATGCTATTGACAGCTCACATGCAGTACTGGAGATACAAGTGACGAGAAAGCTATGTGCTAAATATCCCAATCAGGTTATTAAAGGAAAACTTGCACTTGTTGATCTAGCTGGAAGGTTTGCTTTTATATTCCATCCAATAACCCTTTTTCCTTATTGATTTTTTGTTTGTCTATGGCCCAATTTGATTTAAAACCATGGTGCAGTGAAAGAGCATCGGAAACCAAAAGTGGGGGACAAAAGTTAAGAGATGGAGCTAACATTAATAAATCATTACTTGCTTTGGCAAACTGCATAAATGCTCTTGGGAAACAACAGAAAAAGGGTCTAGCTTATGTTCCTTACCGCAATAGGTATCTATATTCATCTTACAGTAGAATGAAGTTATAATGAAATTGAGTAATTAATATTATCTCCTTATATTTCTTCAGCAAACTGACACGTATTCTTAAAGATGGCCTGAGTGGTAATTCACAGACAATAATGATCGCAACCATATCTCCAGTCGATACTCAGTATCACCATACTGTCAATACGTTGAAGTATGCTCACCGAGCAAAGGAAATTAAAACTCATATCCAGGTGTGACTGTGGGAGTCCAACCTTTAGATTTCTATGCACTTCTATTAGAACATTTGATAAATGAGCCGCGTGCTTCAGTAATTGTCTTTTTGGTAAAGTTGCTAAACATTTTTAGATCTCTTGCTGCTACAATATTGTGCAAGAGGGTGTTGATTTGATGATTGTAGTACTTGCCATAGTGTGTAGTAGATTTATTTAATTAATATTGATTATTTGATCTGCCTATAAGATACTTGAAGATTGTATAGTTGGAATCAATCATAAAAATATCCCTATTTATTTAATGTCCACTCTTATTCTTGTTTTTAAAAGATAAACAAAACTCCTAATCTTTGTTATTCAAATTTCTTCGACGTTAATATTTTTTTATCATCTTATAGAATTCTAAGTTTCATTCTTAGTACTGAATAATGTTTCCATAATTCCATGTTATAGGTTAATCATGTTTACTCGAGGTCTTTCATTGCCTATAATCAATGTGAATTTTCTAATAATTGGATTCAAGTTTCTTTCGCACTCATAAACATTACTGTATTCATTTCAGGAAAATGTTGGCACACTTAACACCAATGTTTCAGACTACCAAAGAATGATTGATAGTCTTCAAGTAAGCTCTTTGTCTATTTTAAGAGTATGTTTTTTACATTAAAATGTGATTCGGTAAGAGATAATTTCCTTCTAGATTGAAGTTGGACAATTGAGGAAGGAACTAGCTGAGAAGGAATCTCAACTAAGTGCCATGCCTAGTGAAAAAGATGTGGACCATGAACTTTCTTGGTTGGAGACGTTGAGCTTAGANTTCATTTCAGGAAAATGTTGGCACACTTAACACCAATGTTTCAGACTACCAAAGAATGATTGATAGTCTTCAAGTAAGCTCTTTGTCTATTTTAAGAGTATGTTTTTTACATTAAAATGTGATTCGGTAAGAGATAATTTCCTTCTAGATTGAAGTTGGACAATTGAGGAAGGAACTAGCTGAGAAGGAATCTCAACTAAGTGCCATGCCTAGTGAAAAAGATGTGGACCATGAACTTTCTTGGTTGGAGACGTTGAGCTTAGAAACAAGTGAAAATGTTCATGAGAGGATAAATTTACAGAAGGCTTTATTTGAAATTGAAGAAACTAATACCCAAAACCGCACCGAACTGCAGATTCTTGATGAAGCAATTGCAAAACAACAGGTTTGCAGTTATGCATTTGATTTATGTTGCTCATCACCTAGATCACTTCCTCATTTAACTAATAATGTACTTTTATCTTGCCTGTAATGCACAAATTTTTGTGCCTAGAACTTTTCACAACATTTTATTTTCATCTCTTAGACTATTGAAAACAGAGGAGTGGTTGTGCAAAAACTGAGAGCAAGGCGTCAAGTCATTCTTGACAACATTCGTGACAATGATGAACTTGGTGCAAAATGCCAGACGGTTGGTTTTGTTTCCCTGGCTAGTGCTGCCTGATCTTACTATTTTAGTGAACCACTTTCTATAAGTCAAACATCGTGCAGGAAATCAAAGCAAATGAGAATCAAAGGTATGAGCTACAGGCTTTGATAGAGGAAGCCATAGGCAACAACGGGAACAAAACGTACTTGCGAATTCTCAATCAATACAGAATTCTGGTAAAATTACTGTTCTGATGTATTACTTTGATAGAGATTAAGGGCAGCATATAAACATATAATTTATTCATAATGGTTATATGCACTCATACCCCCATAGCAAAATTGATATTGTAAAATCAAGATGCAAATGCAGATTCCCCCTTTAGAAGGTTGAATCAAGACGGGCATCCGACTTAGAACATTGTCATTATCCTTTTTGTGCATGGATTTATAGGGTTTGCTAATTTTGGACAATTATTTACATTACAACAATGACTGTGGCATTGATGATGATGCTTGCACTCATAGTTTTACTGTCCTTTCTAGGCTAAAAGAAAACTATGCATGAAAATGCATTGAATTTTATGCATTTTCCCCATCATTTTCTTCAATTTTGATGTGGGGTCGACCAGTCATTAATTTACAAAAAAATGCAGGGGATGTCGAACACTGAGCTTCAGCTTGAAATAGCAATGAGAGATCAAGTCATTTATAATCAAAGGGCAGCACATAAGAACCTATGGAATTTACTTCTGAGCTTAGGAATAGATGAAAAACAGTTAGTGGAGCTTGCTACTAAAGGAGGAATAACACTTGAAGACTGTGCAATGACACCGCAGTTTAAACAGACCGATTGGGTACAATCCCCCAATATGGGATGTGGAAGATGTACTTCAGCTTCTCCATCCATTTATCGGCACCTCACCAACTCATCAGGTTACATTCCTAGAGACCATTACTTTTATGATGTTTTTCAAATTTACGATTGGAAACCCTCTAAAACGTTTCAGGACCATTTTCATAAGTATAAAATGTCTCAGGTTAAATTTTGTATATAAAGAAGCATTTCATTTTGTGTTTTCCTTCCATGGAAATCCATTTGTACGAATTGAGTTGGAAACGAAGAACTCGTATTACCATAATTATCAATTAAAAAATATATTTCAAATTTCATAAAAAAAAACATGCCCTATATATCAATTCACATGTAGGATTTGGGAAAGGTGAATGTACACAGACTCCACCTCTATCTCAAGGTGTATATAGGTTGCTTCTATGAAAAAAGCTACAAAAAGACAGCACAAAAGGGTGCGGAAGAAAAGAATATAATTGTATGTGTATATGTATGCATAAATATCCCCTTTATTATTTTCAATATTTACATGATTGCCCCATGTGTTGTGTCATATGCTATTGAAGAAGAACTGTTTTGCCATATGATCGTAGCACGTTTTGGTGCAGCCTAAGTCTCATGCTTGACCATTTACTATAGAGAATCTGAAACACCCTTACATGTATTGGAGAAATGTCCATCATAGTTCATAACATCATGTCATTATTACGGAGTATCATTTTTTACTCAGAGAAAATACCAAACTAGGACTAAAACATGCTCCATATACCAAAATGGCACCTTCAATGTTTTCATACCAAAACAGGACTTAGAATGCCAAAAAACACCGTGAAATGTCAAATTGTGGGCATTTCACACTGCCAACATTCCTACTTAGGGGATAAAAGCATATGTCTTATTTTGGTATAAGTTTCATATTTTAGTCATATTTAAGTAGATTTCTTTTACTCCTTTTTGGTTTATACAGGGCCTAGTAGTGGTGAAGATTGCAATCGTAGCTATACCGTGCTGAGTTCCCAACATGGCTTCCCTAACAAACAATCTTCAGGTGTTCTGCACTACACTCATGGAAACAAGAGGCCAATTTCATGTATGAAGTGAGAGCTGTATGTCTAATGAATCATTTGATCAACCATTAAGCACCAACATCAGATGCCTAATATTAGGTATGATTGAACATTTACCCTCATGTTATTTACTCCTCAATTTGATTGTCCACTTTCCAAAACTCATATTCGAGCAATGATCAAAAAATAAAAAATGACTCTAAAATTAATTTGTTTTTCACTGATGACAACCATGCTAATATGCTCATTTTCGTAATTTCCAAAAACTCGTTTACTAAATGTGGTAAATGAGTATTTAATTTTGAACGCTCCGAAATGAAAAAAATGGGTAATTATTTTATTCTCTAAAAAGAGTCATTCTTGTACAAGATGCAATTCTTTCCACTTGTTTATTTTAACAGCATTTGGAGTGCTTTTCAAGAATTACAGTCATAAAAGCACAGTTAAATAGATTCACTAATAGATTCACTTGTGACAGTTAGGGCTGATGTCTTGTGTTTCTACATTTACGCATGCAGGGAAGAGACATCAGTACAATGCTTATTATGCTGTGTAGCTCTGAACTGTGAAAATTATGCTGTTTGCAAATTTGTAAAGAAAGAGGGGCTAAATTGTTCTTAGGGTCTGTTTGGTACACGGAATTGGTGGAATTGGAATTGAATTAAGAGTTGAAATTCTATGGAATTGAATTGGATGGAATTCAATTACCCAAATTCCAATTCAATTTTGGCAATACCAATTCCAAATACATATATTTTTGTGCTACCAAACAGTAGATATTAAAACTATTGTCTCCGATTTCAATTTCATAGTTTGAATTCCATGTATCAAACAGAGCCTTATTGAATTTGTGATATGTGAAATACGTATAGATAATGCAAATCAGGTTTGCAGCTGTACAGGTAAATGATACAATCTGGAATCTAGAGTTTATAGGCTGCCTACGTAATATGCATCCTAGGCAACATGGTCTAATTGGGTATGAAAAATTCAGATATTCTCCTCTTTTTTTTCACGGTGTTTTTCTTTCTATTCTGGGATACATCGTCTAATTGTAGCACTAGACTTTGGGGAGGGAACACCGGAGGGGTTCTTGCTACCATTGATTTAGGAACGTTTAAGGCATGTTTGGTGAAAGAATATGATACGAGATTTGATATTTCTCAAATGCGGGAGGAGACCAGAGGCTAGTTCTTGATGAGCTGGGGCAGTCCGGGGCGTCTCGGGTATTGTCGACACATTTGCCTGGGAGAGGTGGTTCGGGCTCTCCGAGGGATGCGTAGTGGGAGAGCTTTGGGACCAGATGAGATTCCGGTGAAGTTTTGGAAGCATGCGGGCCGTGGTGCGTGGGTTTGGTTAACCAAACTCTTCAATGTTATCTTTCGGACAGCAAGGATGCCTGCCTGATGAGTGGAGGGAGAGTCTCTTGGTCCCCTTGTTTAAAGGTAAAGGTGACATTCAGAGCTGCGAGAATTACAGAGGCATCAAACTCCTTAGCCACACCATGAAGGTTTGGGAGCGAGTCATTGAGTTTAGGGTGCGAAAAGGGGTATGCATCTCTGAGAACCAGTTCGGTTTCATGCCTGGCAGATCGACTACAGAGGCCATTCACCTCGTGAGGAGGTTAATGGAAGAGTATAGGGCTAGGAAGAAGGACCTTCATATGGTGTTTATTGATCTTGAGAAGGCGTATGATAGGGTGCCAAGGGAGGTCTTATGGAGGTGCCTAGAGACGAGAAGAGTTCCCATCGCGTACACTCGCGCGATCAAGGATATGTACGATGGGGCTATGACTAGGGTAAGGACCTCCGGGGGCGACTCTGAGTGATTCTCAGTAGGGATGGGGTTGCACCAGGGGTCTGCCCTTAGCCCTTTTTTGTTCGCCTTGGTGATGGACGTCCTAACTCAAGGTGTTCAAGAAGGGGTCCCATGGTGCATGCTTTTCGCGGATGATATCGTGCTTATCGACGACACACGTGAGGGACTAAACGATATGTTGGAACGATGGTGCCTTGCCCTTGAGACTAAAGGATTCAGAATAAGTAGGAACAAGACTGAATACATGGAATGTCGTTTCAGCGGCTGGGAAACAGAATCAGAAGTGAAAGTTAGGATTGACTCTCACATAGTACCTAAGGTAGACAGGTTCCAATATCTTGGCTCGGCAATCCAGGCGGATGGGGAGTTAGACGGAGATGTTGGACATCGTGTTGGAGTGGCTTGGGCCAAATGGCGGTTGGCCTCATGGGTGTTGTGTGACCCGAAGATTTCACCCAGGATGAAAGGTAAGTTCTACCGATCCGTAGTCAGACCTGCTATGTTATACGGGGCAGAGTGTTGGGCGGTTAAGAAGACTCATGTGCGTCGTCTGCATGCGGCGGAGATGCGGATGTTACGATGGATGTGTGGGAAGACAAGGTTGGATAGGATTTCGAACGAAGTTATTCGACGTCAGGTAGGCATGGCGCCGGTGGAAGATAAGTTGCGGGAAGCGAGGTTGAGATGGTTTGGGCATGTGAGACGTCGGGATGCTGATGCCCCTGTACGGAGGTGCGAGAGGATCACGGTTATCGGGGGAAGTAGGGGAAGGGGTAGACCTAGGAAGAATTGGAAGGAGGTGATTAGGCNGTCAGACCTGCTATGTTATACGGGGCAGAGTGTTGGGCGGTTAAGAAGACTCATGTGCGTCGTCTGCATGCGGCGGAGATGCGGATGTTACGATGGATGTGTGGGAAGACAAGGTTGGATAGGATTTCGAACGAAGTTATTCGACGTCAGGTAGGCATGGCGCCGGTGGAAGATAAGTTGCGGGAAGCGAGGTTGAGATGGTTTGGGCATGTGAGACGTCGGGATGCTGATGCCCCTGTACGGAGGTGCGAGAGGATCACGGTTATCGGGGGAAGTAGAGGAAGGGGTAGACCTATGAAGAATTGGAAAGAGGTGATTAGGCAGGATTTAGGACTTCTCACCCTGACTGAGGATATGGCTTTAGATAGGAACCATTGGCGGACTAGGATTAAAGTAGCTGGTTAGGAGCGCGGTGCTGCAGAGGTTTTTGTAGTGTGTTGTGTTTGATTGGAATCTTCTACTTTTGCTTGTTGGACTTTCATTTCATTGTACTTGGTGCTTTATCCTGTTATATCCTGTTACCCTGTTATATTGTGTTCCCTACCATATTTTTGTGCAGGTTGAGCCGGGGGTCTCTTGGAAACAGCCTCCCCAGACCCTACTGTAGTGGGATTCAACTGGGTTGTTGTTGTTGTTTGTTAATATCTAAATCGATTTTGTGGGAGATGTCAACCTAACGTTCTTAAGAACGTTCTTCGTGCATTAGTCATTTTCGATGTTGTGTAATGAAAAGCTGATCGATGAGTGATGACCTCCTATTGCGTGACATTCTTCAATTCGACATTCTTAAGAACGTTGTTTTGATCGGATTCGCATATCGTGTGACTTTCATCTAGATGATCATGTGATGCAGTAAAATACTTGTTCAAATAATCAAGCATACATAACATAATATAACATTATTCTAGTTGTTTTCAACATTTTTCAATTCCTTTTTCTCTTTTTCTTCTTTAGAAGAATATGTGAATATTCTCTGGCTTGGTGCTTATTAGTTTATTGCTTATGATCAGTTTTTAAATTTATAAGTTATTTATAAGCCAAATATTATTTCACAGAGATAAAATGACTTAAATGACAGAAAAATTATTTGAGAATATTAATAAATAATGAAAGATAGTTTAATAAATAATTTGATCAAAATAGAAAAATGAAAAAACTGACATAAAAATAAGCAAGTAAGACCTAATTAATTTTTATGAGTTATAAAGAGTTTATAAGTTAGCTTATAAGTACATACAAACATGTCATCAACTAATTTATAAATTAAAAATTATTTATTAGTAATTTTGACCAATTTACTTTTAGACTCAAAAAATGCCACTATATGAAATTATTCAAGATGACGGTGACTTTTAACGTTAACGTTTTCAACATGAATCTATATCATTAAAATTTGAGTAAATTTCATAAAAGGTCTCCAGTTATAGGTCATTTTACATATTAATCCCTACATATCAAATATTATTAATTTAGTCCCCAATTATTATATCATTTTTCATGAATGGACATTTGTTAACATTTTTGCTAAGAACATGGATAAAATTGTATATTCATACTTTTCTCTCTCCTCAATTAAGCTTCCTCCCTCCTCTCGTACTCTTTCCCAAACTCGTTGCTGAGTTTGAAACTTTGAATTCAAAACTGAAATAATCATTCCTCTCTCAATTATTAGTCTTCTTGGTGGAACCTAAAATCAAAACTAATAAGCTTTATGGATGAGTTTTATCGGTTAGTCTCAAGAAATTGCAAAGAAAATAAACATTAAAATTCATCCATGAAGGTTACTGTTTTTGAATTTGAGTTCCACCAGTTAGACAAATAATTGAGAGAAGAGTGATAATTTCGATTTTGGGTTCAAAGCTTCAAATTTAGCGACGGGTTTGGGAAAGGTATACAAGGGGAGGGAGGAAGTTTAATTGAGGAGAGAAAAGAGTGTGAATCTATAATTTTATTCACGTTTTTAACGAAAATGTTAACAAATGAATAGTCGTGGAAATGAATATAATAATTGGAGATTAAATTAGTAATATTTAATATATAAAGACTAAATATGTAAAATAACCTATATCTGAAAACCTTTTATGGAATTTAATCTTAATTTTTTTTTATCCCAATTAAACAACAAGAGGAGTGACTCCTTATTATTCTCGAAGTTCGTTCGTGTAGGAATGAATGACTTCCTACTTCCTAGTCCGTAGTTCGCGCGAGATGAAAAACAACGAAGAACGGTCCAAATCAGAGGGAGAGAACTGATAAGTGGAAGCCGGGAGAGTCAATCACCACAGCTTCTCGGAGAGCTCTTCCCGCTGAATGGCATCGAACGCCGATTCTGCGGAGCCATTCAAGCCCTATAAGCTCAAGCAAACCCTAATCGGCCACAAATGCGCCATCTCCAGCGTCAAATTCTCCGACAACGGCCGCTTTCTCGGCACCTCCTCCGCCGACAAGACTGCGCGCGTCTGGTCCGTCTCCGACGGCGCTCTCGTCCACGAGTTACAGGGCCACGACCAGGGCATCTCCGACGTCGCCTTCTCCTCTGACGGTCGGTACCTGGCCACCGCCTCCGACGACAAGACCCTCCGTCTCTGGGATGTCGCCACCGGCTCCGTCGTCAAAACCCTAACGGGTCATACCAATTACGTATTCTGCGTCAACTACAACCCCCAGTCAAACATGCTCGTCTCTGGCTCTTACGACGAGACCGTGAGGATTTGGGATGTCAAGAGCGGGAAGTGCCTCAAGGTGCTGCCGGCTCACTCGGATCCGGTCACTGCAGTGCATTTCAGTCAGGATGGGAAATTGATTGTATCTAGCAGCTACGATGGGTTGTGTAGGATTTGGGATGCTTCAACTGGGCATTGTTTAAAGACATTGATTGATGATGAGAACCCGCCTGTCAGTTTCGTCAAGTTCTCACCAAATGGAAAATTTATTCTGGTTGGAACTTTGGATAATACATTGGTAAGTCCTTTCTTCTCTTTCCATTTCACTTATTTCCTTTCATGGATAATAACTTCATCTTTCTCCTAGTAGTTTATTGCAGAATGATTATTAATTTTTGCATTCTCGTGTGGGTGGGAGAGGGTAGTAGTAAGGCGTATTGTGTTGGGCGAATTGAGTGTGGAGGCTCGACAAAGAAGGGCAGCCGGCCCTAGTCTTGGTTCGACCCATATGGCAGTAAATTAGGTTTTTAATTTAGCCGGCCCTAATTCTCTATGTGGGCTTGGGCCTAACTTGGGGATTAAGTTTTCAACCCTAGTTTAGTCTTCATAAATAAGGATCTCTGTACTTGTAATTCTGTGAGCACTTGAATAATAAAAACCCTAGTTGCAAAGTGGATTAGGTCAGCCGACCGAACCACTATAAATCTTGTGTTCCGTTTTTCTCCGTTTTGATTTCTGGTTTGTGTGTGTTCTTGTTTGGTTGTGGTTTGCTATTCAGTATTCATAGATACCCCAACAACTGGTATCAGAGCCTTAGGTTCGTGATCATTGAAGTCTTCCATCGGGTTCGTGAAGATCAGGTTCAAATCGAAGATTAGGGTTTCGAAGGGTTTGAAGATCAGTTCCGCCACAGTCATAGTTTCCGCTGCAGAATACGGTCTGTACTGTCTTG
>OOIL02000889.1:2147905-2202267 GCA_900332095.2 Cuscuta campestris | reverse complement strand
GGAGCAAGTCCAGCTCTGGTTAAAGAAAAGGTCCGGTTCAAAGAATCTCGTGTGCTAAAGAGGGTCACCTTTGCAAAGGAGAAACTCAGAGAAAAAGTACAGATTCAGAATGAACTAGCTTGGAAGGTTCAACCAGTCACGGAATTTTGTGACAGTGGTGCTTCAGTCCCAATCCGACAGTGGGTTAGGAAAACTAGTATTCCGGCGTTGAAAGTTTCTCCTGTTAACTATTTTCTTGGTTTGGAGGATGTAGGTTCTCAGTTTGCCTTAGAAGCCAGGAGAGTGATAGATGTGTCACACTCGGAGCTAGCAGAGAAAGAGAACGAGTCACGGGTTGTGACTGATGAGTTGAAGCTCAGTGGGAGCTTCAACGGGCCTTCAGGTAACTGAAGAGAAGGCCGCTGCAACTAGTGGAAAATGAGGATTACAAGAGTTACAAATGATGAAGACTAAGGGGCATTGTTCGAGCCTCCAAGTGGGAGATTGTTGGGCGAATTGAGTGTGGAGGCTCGACAAAGAAGGGCAGCCGGCCCTAGTCTTGGTTCGACCCATATGGCAGTAAATTAGGTTTTTAATTTAGCCGGCCCTAATTCTCTATGTGGGCTTGGGCCTAACTTGGGGATTAAGTTTTCAACCCTAGTTTAGTCTTCATAAATAAGGATCTCTGTACTTGTAATTCTGTGAGCACTTGAATAATAAAAACCCTAGTTGCAAAGTGGATTAGGTCAGCCGACCGAACCACTATAAATCTTGTGTTCCATTTTTCTCCGTTGTGATTTCTGGTTTGTGTGTGTTCTTGTTTGGTTGTGGTTTGCTATTCAGTATTCATAGATACCCCAACATATTGTTGCGAAACATAGTATTGTTTGTTCAATCTTTCCTAGTAACATTTGCTCATATCATCGGTCTCTCAATTTTTCATGTTATTTTATGTAGATCATACTGTGAATTTTCATCTGGGTTAAATTTTAATCAAAATTTATGCATGAGATTCGACTAAAAATCAAAATAAACTCTTCTAACCTTTCTAAGTATGGAAGCTTGCTTTGCTTAGGGTTCATTATATAAAACTCTCTAGCGTGTAGCTTGTGGCATATGCCACTTAAGATATGGCTACTGTCAGAGGAATTTTTTTCTCATTTAGTCTTTGGTCTACAATTCCTCACTAGTGTTATAGTGCAAATGTGCAATGATTAAGATTCTAACCTTTTTATTTCAAGAAATTATTTAGCTATGTTATCACTTATGAGATATTTTTATTTATCTTAGTGATACATGTGTGTGGAATACTGTTAAACCTAGTACCATGTAATAGAATACAAGATTCATTTGAGACTCGGGAGTCGGGATATCAGAAAATTTTCCCTTGGGTCATTTTGGATCGAGACTTTCAAAGGGTTTTGGAGGGGGAGACTTTGGAGTGCTTAGGTTAGCGTATCATTTTATAAACAGAATTTCTCCAAAGACTTTGGAGTGCTTAGTGAAGACCACCAATTGTGTTATTCTTTCAGGTTTTATTAAAATATCAAATATATGTATCAAAATATGGACTTAGCCCACCAAAACCCTTCATCCAAACTAACCTCTAAAGTGATGATGTGCAGAGCTGGTAAGTTTTTAATCTAGGGAACACAATTTACTCTAGAACATCTTCCCTGGCATGTGACTGGATGATACTAAATGGGGGTAAAACTATGGGCGTAAGTAGCAAGATAAAAGAGAGAAAATTGAGGCTTTCAAAGGGTTTTGGAGGGGGGAAACTTTGGAGTGATTAGGTTATAGTCTCACTTTATAAAAAGAATTTCTTTGAAGACTTTTGAGTGCTTAGTTTAGACCACCAATTGTGTTATTCTTTCAGTTTTTATAAAAATCTTAAATATATGTATCAAGATATAGACTTTGCCCATTAAAACCCTTCATCCAAACTAACCATTTATGAGTCTCTTAAGTGATGATGTGCAGAGCTGGTAAGTTTTTTATCTAGGGAACACAATACTTAGGAACATCTTCCTTGGCATGTGACTGGATGGGAGTAAAACTATGGGATTAGGCAGTAAACTAAATGAGAAAATCACTAGATCAAGTTGAGCTTTTTTCTTTGCTGACAAGGTTTTAGTTTTTTTTGTCATGTCTGACTGTCAGTGCTCTATTTCCATCTAAATACATAGGGTCTGTCTGGAAGCCTTAGGCAAAGAAAATACAGAGGAAAGTAGAGAAGAAAATTAGAATGAAAGAAAATTTTAGGGGAAAATGGATCTAAAAGAGTCATTATTGACAATGTTTCAGTTTTGGGCGCGTAATAGACTAAATCAAAATGGAACACTAAACTTCCCTCATTTATAACTTTCTATGAAGCTTTGGGCAGGAAATGCAACAATGCATCTAGGGTCTAATGGAATCAGTTTTATTGTTTTACATGGGTAAGACTGCATACATCTTGATCTCCAAGACCCTGATGGAATTGGGATTATACTTTGTTGTTGTTGTAATCATTTTATTCATTTATTTATTTCTATCATATTAAGGCTCGACACCTAAAATGTGAGTATAAACCGAACATAAGAAAATACCTTTCGCTAGCATTATTTTCTTTTCCCTACCATTTCCCAGGATCAATACATACCTCTAAATGGTCAATTTTTTTCTTGTGTTGCAGCGTCTTTGGAATTACTCGACAGGTAAATTCTTGAAAACCTACAGTGGGCATGTAAACTCAAAGTACTGCATATCTTCAACATTTTCCATCACAAATGGGAAATATGTCGTTAGCGGTTCTGAAGATAACTGCGTATATTTTTGGGAGCTTCAGACGAGACAAATTGTTCAAAAGCTGGAAGGTCACAGTGACGCGGTTATATCAGTAGCAAGCCACCCCACGCAGAACATGATTGCTTCTGGTGCCCTTTCGAAGGACAAGACAGTAAAGATTTGGACTCAAGAGGATTAATTTGTTCTCGTAACAATTTTTTGTAGGCCAAAGGAGCATCCCTTTGGAAATCTGGGATTACGGCACACACCGAAATAGCACCCAAGCCTGCAATTTGGCTTAGCATTTCTCTGCAATCCACAACCCCTTTGTGTTATTATGGAAGAAAGCTTGTGTTCCATGGTTCTCTCTCTCATTATGATGTTTGGAGTGTGATGCAGATTTATTTAGTGTCATTTATCTTTTGTAAGCAAACTTTTTGAAGTGCAAGTTTTAGATAAATGAATTCTAGATTGTTGTGAGATATATAGCTTTCAGTGGTTCAATGCAACTACACTTGCAGAGTGGAGAAAAAAGAGCCAAAATATTTAACATTTGGATGGAGTTACAGTTTGAAGAACCTCTTTGATTATTAGTGGCGGATTCCAGAATACTCGGGTTAGAGGGAAAGATAAGTCTAAACTCTAAAGAGAGAAATCTGATTTTTTTTAGTGTTATTGATTCGATTATAATGTAGTATTTATTTATACTTTTCTCAACCTTTCCCCCGTCTTCGTTAGGACTCAAAGCTGGGCGAATTTTCTTATGAGATTTAGAGAGGAGTTCCTGCTATCCAAGTCAAGTTAGAAGTTCATAGAGAAAACTCATTTTTGTATTGATAATAACTAATAAGTGAAAACAAGTGTAGGGTACTTATTTAGTTCATAGAGAAAACTCATTTGTGTGTTGTAAAAGCAACATTTTGCTTTATAAATCAAAATGACGGCTAGGTTATGACATTGAATTGGATTAGATGGGCAACCAAATTTATGGGGTAACGTGAGGACATGGCCTTTGCACGGGAGCATGTGTATTGGTGGTTAGGCTTTGCTTTTTACAACTAGAACCAATAAAATGCCTATCACCTGCCACATTAAATCATGCAGTGGTAGGGCAAGAGGGCTAAGTATGCACGGGCTAAGTATGCACTCATTTTTAAGGCATGAACATAATTAATTATATCGTGTAAAAGCGTACACAAAAAAACTTATAGAAATACTAAAATAATAATAGAGAAAATGGTAATGTACGAAGAGAGGAAGTATATTACATAAACTAATTTTTAGGAATAATAATGTAAGGGATTAGGTTTTTTTTAGGAATAATTGATTTTATTTAAAGTAAAAATATCTATCTTCTGCATTGATTAAAACATAAATATTCACAATGGTTTTTTATATACTAAAGAGTTAGTGCTTACTTAGGAGTTCACGAGTCTAATATATTATCTTTATAATATATTGACAAAATAATTAATTTGTATATGTTTGTTTTTCACAACATTTAAATATATGTTATGATAATTTTTGTGTTCGTGCATAGCACAGGCATAGATACTAGTGTGGACAATAATACCGAGTACAATATTACCACAGGAGTATACCTCAAGCATATATTTTTCCATTTTCAAAACATTTTTTTACTTTTTTACATTTTTCTTAAATATCATAAAGTGAAAGTGTCAAGTTGATATTAGAAACAAAACAGACATTAAACTTCTCATGATTGTCACCTTATGATGACTCAAACTTAAACTCTCTCAATTATCATGTGAGATGGGTAAAACTCATTAAATCACTCCTTGTTGAAATAATCAAATAAAGGGGCAATTTGACTTTGGCTGGGTACTACAGCCACTCAAAAAGAGTGACTACGGAAGTCACTCACCCAATTGGGACACCTATATTGCTCTATTTGCAAAATTGATAGTCCCTACCCTCCGATTAACCCCCACTTTGTCCCGACCTTAACTCATTCCAAAGTTTTTTTCCTTCATGGAAAGGAAGAGTAGAAACACATCTACAAAACAATCATAAGAAAGTGCAACAACTCAATTGAATATGATATTATCATTTATTATTTCAACATTCTTTAACTTGCATACTTGTTTTCCCTCTATAAGTATATATATAATCTTCTTTTACTTTTGGGTGAAAAGAGAGAAGCCTCATGGTTCCCACACCACTACAAGGCACTGGACAAAACGTATGTGTCAAGAGCCTATTCATTTTCTTGTAAACATAATCCCCTTCTGAATACTCGCTGCTAGCTCTTCTTTTGCCTTTTCCAGCCCAGCCCTGCAAGAATGACAATCTGTATGAGCTGAGCATCTAATGAAGACTGAAATTCTGATGAAGAATGAATGAAATAAGCATGTAACCTTTCATATTCATTCATGGGACCAAGTGAGTAAATCTCTTCAATTCCATTGCGCCCAAGCCGTACTTTGGATGCGAAGAAAGGGAGCTCCGTCACCTGAAAAGGTACACCACATATCAGTGGTCTAAAAACTATTCCCGTCCATTATGACTTTCTTGATGCATACAAAAATGAATGAATGCAAACATATGTTATGTCTACATTCGTTCATTTTTCAATGTACCAAGAAAGGGTTAATAGACAGTTAATATGGAATGGAGGGAATAAAAGGAATTGAGTTGTAGCCATTGGTGTAAAAGTGATGGGATATGTTACATGCCTGAGAAGCCACAAAGGCACATTCAACAACTCCAGCATCTCCTCTTAATCCCCGTAAGCATGCATCTGCAAATTTGACAGCAGCATATGCCTGCCGTATATAGATTTAGGTAGATTTCAGTAGTTACTCAATGCGAAATCTTCATGCACAAGCAGAAAAAGAAGGGAAACAGAGAGAAAAAATTGATTGCTAACCATGGACAGTGTTGCAGATCCTGCACCAGCTTTTGCCTGGGGGTATAAGGGGGAAGAAAAAAGAAGACATGAGTTTAGTCGAACCATCACACCTATTGACTATTGAGAAATGACAAGGAGTTGACATAGTTTCTCAAGTCATTTCCATTCCATGATTACCAACTTAATACTAAAACTAAAATTTGGAAACATGTATTGGAGCTCACAATACCTCAACAACCTCAGTGCCTCCATTTTGAATACGTGAGGTCAGATATGAAGTTTCCTCAGGAGACAAAGAACACGGAGGTTTAACCTGGCCCGTTAAAAAATCAACGGTTAAACATACCACATGAACTATGCATTTTACCAGTTTTGCACTTTGCAGATATGTTTTCAAACCTGAGACAAAAGAGGTAAAATTGTAACTCCTGCATGACCACCTACAACTGGAACATCCACTTCCCTTGGATCAAGTCCCAGAACTTCAGCCTGAAAACAAACATAAAAAATCAAGGTTACAGGTCAATGATGATACGGTTTGATATTAATTGGTCTTATTGAATTACGAAAGTTTCATTAGTATATGCAGGGAATACATAGGGATTCCTAACTAAAGTAGGAATAGTAACTTAAGTAGGAAAAGTAATATGGTAACAATATAATATATAAATGTAGAATGATTTAGTAATTTCCTATTATTCCTATTAAATGCAAATCAATAATGGAAAACATAAATGGTTGGCTGGAAACCCAAACATTACATGTCAGCCTACTTTTCAGCTCATTAGTCCAGAAATATCACTCACTCCCACTGTCCCTAAATTAATTTCCCACTTCCATTTTTGGGATGTCGCAAAATAAAGTTTGAAGTTTTAAGGGAAAAATTAGGCGGTTCACATCATTTCTCTTTCCTCTACATAAATCTCAACCACACAATTTTAATGAGATCTTCATTCAAGGAGAGAGGGAGCATTATAATCGTTCCACAGCTTTACCGAGTAAATTAACCAAAAGAGAAATGAAACTCAGATAAAAAAAAGGGTTCAATTATATACCACGAATGTATTGGCTCTCACAACATCAAGCTTTGTCACTCCCAAAAGCCGTTTGGGATCATAGGTGCCGGCCTTTTTGAAAACTTCTGCAGCAATTGGAACCGTTGAGTTCACAGGGTTACTAATTAGATTGACTATAGCTTTTGGACAGCTCTTTGCTATTCCTTCACACAAGGTCTTAACAATTCCAGCATTAATGTTAAAAAGGTCATCTCTTGTCATCCCAGGTTTTCTAGGAACACCAGCAGGAATGATTACAAGATCCATGCCCGTGAGAGCCTCCTCCAACTGTTGTTGCCCCAAAAAACCACGCACCTAGAAATCCAACAACATTGTTAACACTAAAAAAACATTTTTGGAACAAAGACAATTTAGGTGTATAGACAACAATACAACATTGGTTGACACCAATCCATAATAATTGGGTCCATTCACCATATGAACATAGAGATACCATGTTTATCATCATTAATTGCAAGAGGTCAGGCATTATTATTTCAAATTTTTATCATGCTTCCAAAGGGAGCTAAAAAACATTTTAAACAATGTTTTAGTTGTGGGTAAACAATGGACTCAATGAAAACTGCACATAAAATCTCCATTCCTTCTTACTTTCTTACAAAGTTTTGGGATATAAATGAAGCGGTGCATCAAGGGTCTAACAAAAATAGCGGTAAACATGCATATATTGTGAACCTCAGACCCACACAGGTTTGGGATTATACTTAGAGTTGGAATACTACATCACTCAAAGACTGAAAGATGATAGTCAGATTTTTGGCCAAGGGGACCGGAAGATGATATACTCCGTAGTATATCATACTCGTATATACAGAGTACTACATACTGAGATTAGCAGAAAGGATAACGCTATTTGTACCCCATTTGTACACCGCAGGTGTGCACCAAGATTTTGTGTTGGTGTAATGCTAATGTTTGTTAACACACCAACACTTTGTGTCAGTGTAAATTTTTGTTAATGCACCAACACTTTGTGTTAGTGTGAACTATCAAAATGTTGGTGTACACCTTTGGTGTAAGTTTGGGTTACAAATTTTGGTGTAAGTGTTCCAAACTAACTAACAAAACTACACATTCAAATTGAAATATAAAAACACACACACACAATGGCTCAAGTAGAAATCTCATGAGAACAAGAAAATGGAAAGATGTGAAGTCTGAAAATTACCACAGCACCAGTATCCATGTGGCTGATATCTGAGGTAACACCTGGTGTATTTACCACATCGTAGAGATGCAGAAGCGAGACCAACGGGTTCATCTTCATGAGCATAGAAAGAGGCTGTCCTATACCTCCAGCAGCACCCAAAATCGCAACTCTAAACCCTGGCGACGCCCCTTTGGCCCTGCAATTCGCCATCCCCAAACCAGAAACTTCTTCCGTCTTCAAACCAACATAGCACAAATTCAACAAAGCAGATGAGTTATATGATCGATTTCAATCATATACAAAGCTGAACTTATCATGGAATCGAGCAATATACAGATTAAGGTAGTGGAAGAATATGAAATGGGGAAGAATCGCGAGTGACCTGGGATTTATGAGGGGATAGGTGAGCTGAGATTCGTGAAATTCTTAGGTTAATATCTGCACCTTGCATATTTCTGAGCTGCTGTAGGAGAGATCAGAGTTGAAGAGAAGATGATGCGATAGCTTCTTGTTTGAATAAATAATCAATCCAAGAAGAAGATGGAAAGTCTTGGCACTATACAAAGTCCAAATGAACTGCCTTTTTTTACTCCCTCCATCCCCCAATATTTGTCCAATTTTGATTTTTGAAACTGTTCATTTAAGCACTTTGACTCATCAAATTCTCTCAATGTGTAAGTCTAAATATAGTCATGTGTGCTCTTGTTTGATTTGTCTTAACATATAGATTATTAATATATAATTTCTATAATTTTTTAATATACAAATTACAAGATAAAATGGATTAAAGAAGTGCATTGGATGGTGTGTAAAAATGAAAGTGGACAAATACTCTGAGACGGAGGTAGTACTAATTTTGAGAAAATAATATAATTTTGTCACTCCATATTTTATAAAATTCATGTTGTGCTTTTGAAATGATCTCTCGTTTTAGTATGAATTCTATGGTACAGTATTTAAAAGGTCAAATTTTATTTTACTTCATTAGCTTATTTTTATTATTCATTTGATAAAATAATATGATTATGTCTCTTACAGTTTTGTAAATCTATTTATGTTGTTTTTAAATATGTAATTTTTATTTTTTTGTTTTATATCATTTTTCACATAAAATGATTTGAAAATAACTTCAGTCAAAATTCATAACGCGCAACAGGAATATTATTGTTGAACGGAAGGAGTATATAATTTTTGTTTTTTTAATTCCATACCAATTTTCAAAAATATTGAATTAAATATAACTTCAGCTAAAATTCGTAAACAACAACATATGATTTAAATTGTGACAGTTGAAGTAGTTTTTTGAATAAAATTTTAATTTTACAAATTAATTATGATAACGCTAAAATTATTGTTAGATAGTTTTAAGTAAATTTCATAAAGGGCTTTTAATTACAAATTTTTTTCTATATTTAGTCCCCAAAAATTTCATAAATAATTCCCAATTTTTGAAAATTATTTAATAATTGATCCTTTAGGGACTATTGTTGGAAAAAATATTTAGTCATATTTGATCTAGATGACTATTTATGAAATAATTTTAAAAAATTCAGGATAATTTATGTAATATCATGTATCTAATTTTTTTTGAAGGAATATCATGTATCTAATGATTGAGGACTAAATAGGAAAAAACCACTTATATTTAGGAATCATTTATAAAATTTACTCGATATAACTTTAGTGAATACTCTTTTCTCTTCGGATCTTAAATTATTAAGTATTAACTCTATTACTCTCTACACATCGATCGCAAAAAAGGATTCTTTATTTTCTTTTCGAGACGTTTTAAAAAAATCAGAACTTGATTCATTCAAATGACTTAAGCCAGAGAGAAAGTCAAAATAATAAGAACTTAATTCATCATAATAATAGAAACAAAGTCTGGAGTGAAGGACATCCTTCATAGCACATTTAAACGAGTTTTGAACTTTGCGGCCATTGGAAGTCATTAAAATCACGCACAACTAGACTGTGTGTTATGGGGTGCGAGAAGGGGCTTTGCCACTTTCATCCATCCGTCACGCCCCTATTCCAGAACATCCATATGTGACTAGTGCGTTGCCTTTAGGTACGCCGAAGTGCAATTAGGAAACGGAAAAACATTTAAACATTAAATACTTTACTCTGTGTAACAATTTAGTTAAATACTGTTTGTATTCTTTATTATATGGTAAATATAATTAAAACCCTTTTTTAGAAAATGTAGTATTCCATACTTTTTTTATGTAGTTTATTTGAATTAATACAATCAGTATTGTAAGATTTGTTGTTCATAACTTTTTTTAACATTTTTTAAATATTATTTTATATTTACAACACTTTTTTTATATAATTTGTATAGGGAGTTAGGGAGTGTGTATATTGCATTTTTAAACCACTACTCCTGAGTAAACAAACTTGAGTTTTGGCGCCTAAATCCTCTTTGAGCAAGCGGGCATGAAACGTTTAAAGCCAAATCCTCTTTTTTTCTTTTTTGGAGTTCAGTTCTGGTAATAATTACGGTGCCGATTTTCCGTAAACCTGTCCATCCGCCATGGCAAGCCCTGCGTTTTAAACGTTCATTCTTCACTTCTCTCCTCCAGTGTGAACTCAAAAAAACTTGAACTTCGTCGTCTTTCTCTCTCATTCGTCACCCCCTCACCGGCCAACCACCCACCGCCGTTTCAGTTTCTTTTTTTCCCCTTCTGATCTTCATTCATACGTCTCATTAATTAATAAACCTGTCTCTCTCTCTCTCTCTTTTTAAATTCATGATTTGGGTCGAACGAATTTCAATTCCCCGTGGTGGACGGTGCGATGCGTCGGTTTCTGGTGCTCTGCTGTTTCTCCGTTGCTGTTTTCTCGCCGCCGGCGATCTCTTCCCGCCGGGACGCGGATCTTTTGCTCCGGGTGAAAACTCGCCTGCTGGGCGACGACAATGGGGTGCTCGGCGATTGGAGCGGTCCGGGCGGTCCGTGTAATTGGACGGGTGTTGCGTGTGACGGCCGGAGTGGAGACGTGGTCTCGATTGAGCTCGGCGGGCTCGGTGTTTCCGGCGGATTTCCGGCTGATTTTTGCCGGATTTTATCCCTCCGGCGCCTGAACCTCTCAGATAACTATTTCGGCGGGGAGATTAGTGCCGGCTCTTTTTCTCTTTGCTTCCGTTTGGAGATTCTGGATCTCTCCTCGAATCTTCTGGTGGGGGAGTTGCCGGAGCTCCGGCGGGATTTCGAGAACCTCACTGAACTGTACCTTCATTCGAACAACTTCACCGGCGAAATTCCGGCTAGTTTCTCCCGGATGCCGAAGCTGGAGAAGCTGAATCTCGTGAACAACCTCCTGAACGGCACAATACCGGAGTGGCTGTGGAATCTCACCGAGTTGACTCACCTCGAAATTGCCCTCAACCCGTTCGTGCCGAGTCGACTCGCCCCGTCGATCGGAAATCTGGGGAAGCTCGAGTTTCTCTTCGCCCGGCAGGCAAACATCATCGGACCCATCCCGGATTCCATCGGGAGCCTGAGTAGCCTCAGGAGCATCGATCTCTCTTCCAACAAACTTTCCGGCGAAATCCCGGAGACCATCGGAGGGCTGAGAAGCGCCGAACAGATACTTCTCTACGACAACCGAATCTCCGGCGAGTTACCGGACACATTCTCGAACCTCACCTCTCTGGCTTTCTTCGACGCTTCCCAGAACAGGTTGACCGGGAAAATCCCCGAGAGCCTCGCCGGATTACATCTCGTATTGCTGCATCTAAACGACAACAATCTAGAAGGTGAAATCCCAGATGTCTTATCTCTGAACCCGAATCTCAGTGAACTGAAGCTCTTCAACAATAGAATCACCGGCGTCCTGCCGGAAAACCTTGGCACGAACTCCGAACTGACGGATTTCGACGTTTCCGGCAACAGATTAGAAGGCCCACTGCCGCCGAATCTCTGTTCGAAGAAAGCCCTTCAAACACTAATCATTTTCAAAAACAGATTCTCCGGCAGCATCCCGGAAACCTACGGCGATTGTAGCTCTCTCACATACGTACGCTTCCAAAACAATGAACTCGCCGGAGAAGTGCCTTCCGGTTTCTGGGGATTGCCCGGGTACAAGCTCTTCGAGCTCCAGAACAACAATCTTGCAGGGACAATTCCTCCTTCAATCTCAAACGACCAAGAACTGACAGAGATTCTAATCTCCGGGAACAATTTCTCCGGCGAAATCCCGCCAGAACTATGCAAATTACAGAAGGTGGCGATCATGGATTTGAGCAGAAACAGATTCTCGGGTGCATTGCCTTCATGCCTCACAACACTGAAGAATCTACAGAAGCTCCATCTTCAAGAAAATCTCATCCAAGGCGAAATCCCCAAATCCATTGAATCTTGGAGTGAATTGACAGACTTGAATTTATCTTTCAATAAACTATCTGGTGAAATCCCAAGCTCTATAGGCTCATTGCCAGTTCTAAACTATTTAGACCTTTCCTCCAACAACATATCAGGTGAAATTCCATCCTCTTTAATCAGGCTCAAACTCAACGGCTTCAATCTTTCCAATAACAATCTCAAAGGGAAAGTTCCTTCTGAATTCGATAACTCCATTTATCAATCAAGCCTAACAGGAAACCCGGGTTTATGCAGTTCTACCCATCTCACCAATCTCCCTTCATGTACCAACCACAAACCCGCGCGTTCTTACTTGGCTGGTATTTTGATCCTTTCCGCTTTTGCCCTTGTCGGGTTACTCGCCTGGATCTTGACGAAGATGACATCATCATGGAGGAAAAGAGGTAATAACAAGCGACCATCATTGATGAGGATCGCGTTCCAGAGGATAGTGTTTGAAGAAACAGAACTGTTGGAGTCCTTGACTAGCGACAACCTCATTGCAAGAGGGGGTTCAAGCCAGGTTTTTCGCGTCCAATTGAGAAATGGGCAAACGGTCGCAGTCAAGAAGCTAATGGGGGAGGCGAGCCGAGAAACTGGGGAGAAAGAATCAGAAGAGCTGTTCAAGTCGGAGGTGGAGACTTTAGGGAATGTTAGACATAGAAACATAGTGAAGCTGTTGTATGGCTGCAGTGGGAAAGATTTCAAGATTTTGGTTTATGAGTACATGGAGAATGGTAGCTTGGGAGATGTATTGCACAGACAACAAACAAGAGAAGAAGAAGAAGGAGAAGTGGTGTTGGATTGGCCCAAGAGGTTCAACATAGCGGTTGGCGCCGCTCAAGGACTGGCCTATCTCCACCATGATTGTGTTCCTCCAATCCTTCACCGCGACATCAAGTCTAACAACATTTTGCTAGACAAAGATTTTAGACCAAAAGTGGCTGATTTTGGGCTGGCCAAGATGTTATACGAGGGCGGGGCTAAGGTGCCGGAGCAACATGACCATGACATGTCTTGCGTCGCTGGCTCATATGGCTACATTGCACCCGGTAATACACGATAGCATTTTCTAAATTCTCTTATGGCATGTTTGGGAACATGGATTTGGATTTCAAATCCGGATTTGACTCAAATTCCATGTTTGGGAAATTCAAAAATTTTGAATTTGGATTTGAGTCAAATTCCTCTCATTCATAACAAAGCTTAATTTGAAATCCATGCACTTCCCCTTGTCATTTGAAATTCAAGATTTCAAATCTTGGAATTGAAATGCATGAATTGAAATGAAATGCTAGTTGCAAAACACTACCTTAATTTAAATTATCTTGTTTGTCGGTACAAGGTCTAACTTAAGAACCATGCTAGGGGCGCCTCATCTCTCACCTCAGCCCTATCATAGTTATCCATAGGTACCCGTTACTCCACAATGTAAGTGGATGTATGTGAGAAGGTTGTGATGAAAGATCTTTTGCCCCAATCTCTTTGCATACATTCATAGATACCCATTACTGCTCAATGTATGTGGAAGTATGTGAGAAAGTTGGGGCAATTTTAGCATTTCTTTTCTTTGTTATTCAAAATGCGTAATTTAAGCAAGCAGATTATAAAGAGTGTATCAACTGATAAGGTAAAAAATACGAGTACTTAATTAGGACTAAAACGTGTTTCAATAAACACACAATGCTAGATTACAAGCGTAATGATTGTTTACCTTGCAGAATATGCATATACACTACGGATTTCAGAAAGCAGTGACGTGTACAGTTTCGGGGTGGTTCTACTCGAACTTATATCCGGCAAATGGCCAAATGATGCCTCTTTTGGTGAAAGCAATGGTGGCATTGTACAATGGGTGTTGAACACCATAATATCATCATCATCATCCTCTTCATCAGAGCAATCTCAAGAAAATAATAATGGCCATCGTTGCAATGATTTTGCCAAATTGTCTCAAATTGTCGACCCAAGAATGTGTCCCTCTACACATGACTATGGAGAAATAAGAAGAGTGTTAAATGTCGCTCTGCTTTGTACTTCGCCATTGCCCATTGATAGACCATCAATGAGAAAGGTTGTGGAACTCTTGAAGGACATATCCCTGTCTCCATCTAAAAGTAGGAGATAAATGGTACTTGTTCCTATATATTTATCCAGTTTGATATTTTTTGCTCAAAGTGGATAAACTTTCATTATTAGTTGAAAAAAGTTGTTTTGCATATTAATACAATAAAATAGTATTATGAAAGTTTCTTTGCTTGATAAATATAATAAAATCATGTTTGTATCAATACTCCGTATGATAAGATGTAGAGATATATTTATTGTCTAAAAAATATTTATATTTTGACTTTTTGCTTTAATTGTTATACATTTTGACCATTTAAATAAATAAATGTTATATAAATTTGAATATCTTAATATTAGCTCAATTTTATTAAATGAATATGATGGAGTAATGAATATATATATATATATACACACACACATTGGAGCAAACATTAGATTGTTGTTTATTTGTTTTGCCAATCTTTTTTTTAATTAAAGAATTTCATATGTACTACATGCAAAAACATCTCAACTTTTTGATAGCGAGTGCCATCACTTTCCCCCATGCATGTATGCTTCCACCAAAGATCTTCCCATTACGCGTTACGAGGCTTGATCGACTTTATTTTCAATTCAATTTAATTGATTATAGGAGTGAAATTTTAAAATAAAATTTATATAGTACGGAGTAATAAACTACATTAAAAGTTCTACAAAACTAGAAGTGACAAGATTATATTATTTTACAAAATGACTAGTAAAAATGAGCAAACAAAGTGAGTAAAGTTTGACTATATAAATAGTGTCTGGGAAGATCTATAGTGGACAGAGGAGTAATTAATACTACCTCCGTCTCTCTATATTCGTCCAGTTTTGACTTTTGGAACTGTTTATCTAAGCACTTTGAGTCATCAAATTCTCTCAATGTGTAAGCCTAAATATAGTCATGTGTGATCTTGTTTGATTTATCTTAACATATAGATTATTAATATATAATTTTTATAATTTTTTAATGTACAAATTACAAGATAAAATGGATTAAAGAAGTGTATTGGATGGTGTGTAAAAATGAAAGTGGACAAATATTCTGGGACGGAGGGAGTATTATTCATTTTTTTATGTTTAAATTTTGTTACACATAATTAAGTATGTACTTCCTCCGTCCCCATAAGATGTTCTCATTTTGACTTTTGGTGGTTTTTATGGAGAGTTGAAAAAGGTGAAAGTTTACCATAAGACCCTTAATGAAAATGAGTGGAGTGTATTAAATAAGATGAGTGAGGTGTAATAAATAAAGTAAATTGGGGTAGTTATGATATTTTAATTGTTAAAAAATAAAATGAGAAGATCTATTGTGAACAAAGAATAAGGGCTATTGGAAAAATCTATAGGGGACAGCGGGAGTATTATTTAACTTAATGAGTATCAACATCAACAATCTAATGTTTGCTCCAATCTTTTAATTTGTAATCTATGTACATATATATATATATACTTCTTGTTTGAGAGAATTAACAAAAAATTTGTTCACACAAAAGCACATAAACAGATAAATTTCGAGCATACACAAAGAATTATAACCCGATCCGGGGTGGGATGTAATTTATTTATTGTTCCCAATTCCCTACTAGCGGAAAGTGAGATTACTGCTAAAAAAATTGCTGGTCTGCTCCTTTTTACAATAAGACGGAAAAGAGTTCACTAACCCAACATTTCTAAAGAGCTTGCCGGAATGGCGTCGGCGATTTTGAGATCCGGCTTCCGCTCCGCCCTACGTGGTGGTGTCTCTCCCATAACTGCGGTCCCCAAGCGTAGCTTCGCTTCCTCCGCCCATCTCGACGAGGCTGGTCAGTGTTGATATTCTTCCTATCTTTTTCCTATCCGCACCAGTTTCTTTTCCCGATTCACCGATGATCAAATCGACGAGCAAATCATTTTTAGCTGTGTAGATCTAGGGATTTTCTCATCCTAGATATCCTTTGATTTGAGACGGATGATGGATATTTGCTCCTTTCTTCGGTTTGATCTTGTACGCGAAATGTATGGACGGGATAAAATATATTGTAACGCCCAAATTTGCAGGCTTTGGATATGAGATTGCGAAACTGTGTGTTGTAGATTGCTTGTATCGTTTTAATCAGATTGAGTTTAATGTTTTGTGCACAGCCGAAGCTTCAAAGTGGGAGAAGATCACCTATGCTGGAATGGTTGCGTGCAGTATCCTTGCATTTGTTGTTCTTTCAAAGGGTCATCCCCACCACGATGAGCGTCCTGTAAGATTACTACATTGTTTCTCTGTACCGTCCATGATTTTATTATTGCATCCAATATTGTATCTGTGTAGATGTAAACATCCAATTATAATTATTTGTGGCCGCGATGTTGATTGACTATAAATAAGATATTGCAAAACCATCTCATTGGGCGAAATATACTCACAGTTAACTTTCTCTTTTTATGATTTTTTTTTCTTCTAGTTGTCCATCTGTGTTTTTCTTGTGTTTTCTATGTTAGAAAAGATATATACCAACACATGTTTTCCATGTATTTGGACCACTAGCGGTGGTTGATGTCGGTATCATGGTGATGGCTGACAGTGGTTGGTTGCTTTGGTGGTGATATGGCAGCATGTTCGGTGTTTGTGGGTGATACAAATAATGGTGATCACTAGTTGCGATGATTGACAGTACTAACAGCAAGTATAGCCATTGGGGCTGGCGGTGGTTATCGGTGAGAGCAATTGATTTAAGTGGTAGCGATGTCAGTAGTTGTTAGTGATAGAGATTGTGTTCATATTTGCATGTGTCAAGAAAGGTGTAGGATTGTCAGTGAGTGGGTGAGGTAGGGTGAGAGGGTAACGGAATGTGGTAATGGGATCTTACTGATAGTAGGAGGGTTCACAAGTCACAACCTTGTAGATTGTCGATGTTTTGATTAGTGATTGATTTTAACTTTAGAAATCTATTTTATAATGTTAAAAACATTTAAAAGATGATTTTCACTTCCTCTATCCCGAAATGAAGTTTGCAGGTTGACTTCCTAAGTAGTTTTTAGAGAAAAAGCCAAAAAAGTTAAATAGAATTTTGTTTTTCTAAATTGGAAAACTTTCCCATTTCACAAATGCACACAAATTTGTTAAAGAAAAAGGTAGGTTCTCCCCGCCCCACGCACTAGCATCCCAGTCCCTGATTCTCGCCGCAGGGTAAAAACTGTCCCCATCGTCGAACTTCGCAGATACACAATCCCCATGGATATCCGCAAGATTTTGAAAATAAATTAAGACCCGGATTTCAATGAATAAAAATGTATATTTATAATCTTGAGAAAATAGTTAATAATTGAAATAAAACAATTCTTAGTGCCCATAACATAAAATTTAATGGACAACAATATAACAGAAACTAGGGAAGATAGTTTTGGTCATTATTTTGATGATTCGTTTAAATTGAACTTGGAAAAAAGAACACCAGCTTGACCTGTTGAGGTTCTTGAAGCTCCAAAACATTAATAACTATGATGGATGAATAGAAGATGAGTGAGGCACAAGCTTTGATCAAGAGAGGATGAGTGGTTTTGGTTGAACCGTGATTGTCTTGAGGTGCAAACATCAAAACATGAGGCTGAAACTTAAAGAAAAGGTGTTGTGATGGATAAGAGAGCAGGTGAGTAAGTGAAGACCATGAGTGATTAAAGATAGAGTGAGTATTCATGGGAGGGGAGGTTTTCGTCACTTAGGGTCAGTTTATGTATACGAAGCATATAGTATACCAATAAATATGAAATGCTAATTTTATCACTGATGTAGGGACCCCACGGGACAGGGAATATGCTGATGTTCCCCATCCCTCTTTCCAAATTAATGGCAGGGAATATTTGTCTCTATCCCCATCCCCATGGGAAAAAAATCTCCAATATTGGGGTCCCAATCTTAATTCCCCAAAGGGATCCCATTCCCCATGCTCTCCACTCCCATTGCCATCTTTGGAGAGGATCAACTTCATAGAATATTGGAGGAGGCTGTTGGAAATGAAAGGATCAAATTGTATTAACTAGCTCAAATTGTGTATTACATGGTTAAGTCCTATATATAGAAAATGAAAAACAAGTAACAACCAAAAATATCTTCCTAACAAACTAACAAACTGTGTAACTAATCAACTAAACAAGATAAATGGTTGATTACACCAACAGAGGCCAGGAGGGGATGGAAGGGATTCCTGAGATGTAGGGGATGTGAATCGATGACGGGTGAGACTTGAGAGGGAATACAATGTGGTGGTCAACCAACCAAGGGCATAGCACTCTTATGCTCTCATTCATTGCCCCACATGAATTTCACACTTCTAGTAAATAACTAAATATTTCTTTTTGCTATTGTACATTAAACCATGATGAGGATAGGGTGGGCGTCAATATTGCATATAGTCTGTAATCTGTATAATAGCAGAATGGTTTAAGTAAATGGATGATGCATGCTTGCATGAGCGTTAGCTGACAAAGTCTCGTTACGGCTTGAAGAAAAAAGCCTATAGGGAAACCATCTTACCAACTATGGTATATGGGAATTTTGAATGACAAAGAATGAACAAGAGCAACAGTTGGAAGTTGCAAGTTTGTGAATGTTGCGATGGACATGTGGCCGTATCATGTTGGACAAGATACCAAATGCGGTCTTGTGGGAAGAGTTATGGTCACACCCTTTTCAAATAAAGGATGGATGATAGTCTGCAATGGTTTGGCCACATTCACCATAGAGATGTGACGGCACCAGTGATGCGTGGAAAGCTTTTGGTTGAGTGGACGAGGATAAAAGGCTGGCCACATAGAATATGGGGTGATGTGTTGAAGCTGGATGTGGCAGCCTTAATTTTTCTGAAGAGTAAAGACATGACCTCTGACAGACGGAATTCTGGAGGCACCACTGCACCAGATTCAAGCAGTAGATTTTTTATAGGGTTTGAGAGGGTGCTTTGTTGGGGTTAGGGTTTTGTGATCGTGTAGTAAGTGTGTGTGAGTATGTTTTCTTCTTTGTTTTGCGTGATTGCTTATCTTCTCTCATTGTCTTTTTTTTTGAATATCTCTCATTGTCCTATTGTTTTTGCTTACTTTTGTGCTTTAACACTGTTTACACTACCTTACACTGCTTCTTGGGTGTATGTCACCTTTCCTTGACTGTACATTGTAGTAAGTTATACATGATTTGTTCGGTATATACATTCTACTCTTTTAGCTCATTATATACTTCTCTTCATAAGTTCATATACAGTTTTATCTTAATAAGTTCATATACAGTTTTATCTTAAAAAAATTGAAAAATATATATTCATTTTGTATTAATAATTTTATCCTTTACCTTTCTTCTGATTGTGCTAATCATATACTACTGCATGGTTTGGTAGGGTTTTATAAAATTCCATATTATAAAAAGTTTAGTGTAACTATAAATTGCAGCATTATATTATTGTCTGGTTAGACCCACATTTCCTGATCTGTTTCATCATTACTCATTACCGAATTACCCAAGTGCAATTCCGGATTACACCGTCTGATCATATGCTCTTATAATCTGAATCTGATTAGACCTATATTTCCTGATGTGTTGCTGCAATTGCAGGCATATTCATACATGCACATTCGCAATAAGGAGTTTCCGTGGGGTAATGCTTTCTATTTTAATTGCAAAGTTCACTTGTATTGTTGCATGTTCTTTTTGGGTGCCTTCTTGCTCCTAAAACTTACATAGGGTGGATCTTTGTATCTGATCTTTAACAACAATAACAACAACTTCGCAGAGGTTTGGGGTTCAAGATGTACGCACCCTTACCCCGCCCACCCCCCCCCCCCCAAAAAAAAAGATAAATTAGAATAAAAAATAAAAGAGTAAATTCCATAACTGGTCCTTTATAACAGGAGGTTTCCATATTTAGTCCTCTGTTATCAAATATTACCCCCGTAGTCCTTTTTTTAAGGGCGCCTTTCCACAAATGGTCCTTTTTTTTAATCTTCTGCCATATTGGTGTTAATTTAAAGGCTAAAAGTATAATTTGACATCAACATTATGTCTAGTGACGTGTTCTGATATTGGTTAAGTGAATAACACAAAAATAATGACTATGATTGTGGGCTAGGATTCCAACGAAAGACCACATTTGTAGACTATGGTTGTAGTAGAAAGCGACTATAATTCACAAACGACGCAAACGGAACAGCCTTTGGAATTGTGTATGACAAAAAAGATATATTATCATTGTGAAATTATACTTTTAGCCCTCAAATTAACACCAAAAAGGAACTATTTGTGGAAAGATACCCATAAAAGAAGGACCACTAGGGTAATATTTGATAATAGAGGACTAAATAGGGAAACCTCCCTGTTATAAATGACCAATTATGGAATTTACTCAAAATAAAAATATAGACTATTTTAGTTAGACCGTTGATGCATTGCTTCATCTACTACCCGAAACTTCATTGAAAGTAAGAAGCGAAGGAAGTTTGATATGTTATTCTGATATATGTAGCTCTTTGTATGTGGAATATATGAACAATATGGGTGAACATTGTTATTGTGAGTTTTCTGCACATTTTTGTTCAAACAAATTTAAAATCTGTGGCTGGAATTCATTTATTAGGAAAAAAAACATAACGCGAACCACATATTGGTTTCCTTAATATAAAGTGAGGACAATTTTGGGATATCTGTTGTCCCTCAAAGAGGTCAGTACTGATTGGTTTCTTGTTGCATTTGAAAAATGTATAGATGATCAGCTGATTTTGTTTAAATGCAGGTCCAGATGGCCTTTTTGAGGTAAAGCGCCATTGATGGCTGACGTCATTGTCCTGGAGACCAGAAATAATTTTTGATCGGAAACTGTTTTCAAGACTTCATTCATTCTCATTTGCTGTGCCTTTTTTCTTTCTTTTTTTTTGGTACAATGCTCTGTGCCATTTGAAGTGGCAGCCCAATTTTTTTTAAAATAATACGGAGTATTTTTTTTCTGATTCATTTGTCACTTATATTTGCTTATTATTGGGAAACTAAGTTGACCAAATTTTATTAAAAGGTAAAATTTAGGGTTAAATATTTATGCCGTACAATTTATTTACTTGCCATTAATTTTTTTAGTTAGATATAAAAACAGCATCATTGGTGGTATATAAATACTACTACTTCCGTCCCATTTTAAATTTGCTTGTTTTCCTTTTTTCTCCGTCCCAAAATAAGTTGTCTGTTAGTTGTTTTCGTAAACTTTTAAGAGTTAAATATCTAAACTACCTCTAAAATAAGTCACTCTTCTCCACTTTATCTTCTCATTCATCATTATCCTCCTAAAAAGTAATGACAATTTTGGAAAATTAACTTTATTTTTTCTTTTCCTTAAATATGCGCAAAAGTCAAAACAGGCAATTTAAAACGGGGGGAGGGAGTAAAAAACTAAGAACTATAATTCTCGCTTGAAGAAAAGATACAAATGTACGTAGTAATTATTGGTCATAGCTACGTACTCCGTATAATCAAATGTAAATTCTTTTTTGGTCTAAGCTGCATTTAAATTTTGTTCAAACACCAAAACTCATGTGTAATTTTTAAGATTAATTGAAATCAGGGCAAAAATATTGTAAATGATAAATTTGAATTAATAAGTTTTTGAAAAGGTAATGATCATTTTAGAAAAAATTAATAAAAGGGAAGGGAGAAAACAATTGAAAATGGAAAAAATAATAAAAGGAAGTAAATAATCGATTCCTTTAAAATCTTATTTTGTTTCTTTAGTTTTTTTTGACATGTAAAATTTCTTTATTTTTCTCCTGCCACGTCATATATTACTTGTCAAAAAGTGACGCCTCAACTCCGTCAGATGTTGCACCTCGATTTTGTTAAATTTCATGTTCTTGTAGCTTAGAGTCTAAGGATAACTTTTGAATACAAATATAATTACGTACATATTCAATTTGAGAAATATTTAACTGCCGAATATTAAGAATAAGCTTTAAATACAGACACAAAAGAGCAATTGAATATGGAGTATTTGTCAAAACAAGTGCTTACGTATTTTAAGATTATAAACATTACAAAACCAAGAATCATGCTAAGTTTTTTCAATTCATCTTATTTTATGATTGGTATGTAAATTAAAAACTAAATTAAATAGTGATATAAAACAAGAGGTAAAAAAATTTAATTTATCAACTAATCAATGATAATATATAAATAATACGAAGTAAAAGTTATCGCTCCTTCAAAAAAACAAAAGTTATCATGATTTTGAAATAGTGAATTTTGAAACAGAGGGAGTATTATAAAGATGTCAATACTCATTACCTCTTCAATCTAACTATATGTCATGTTTGAATTGTCTTTTTACAAATAAAAATGAAAATTGATACATTTTAATCATCAATTAAGTATTTCATAAAAATTGCATGATATATTAATAAAATTATACTAAATTATATTTTTTATTTAAAAGATGATTAAAATTCATCCAGATTAACTGTAAATATTTAGATTGGATAAATACATTAAAATTGAGGTAATATTTTATTTTAAATATCGGGTAGGATCTTTGAGCAGTCTCCCACTCCTTTGATCGCCGATTTGGCAATGCCAAATCCGCAATCGAGTAAGGGGGAGGGGCAAGAAGGGATATGAACTATCACTTTTACTAACGGAGCACCTTAGGTGCATGTATCATTTTGATGTCAAAGTTTCTAATGTCAAAAAAGCTGTTGTGTTTAAATATAGCTAAAATAAAACAATAGTCCTTGTGTCATTCTTTGTCAATTTTAATTATTCCCTATTCACTATTTTACCTCATTTTAAATTCAAAATTATTCTTAATTTATTCATATTTTCATATTCAATATCAACTAGTGTATAAAACTCCACTACTTCTTAACATATGTGCCACTCTCTCATATTGAAGGCAAATTCTTGCATTAATCTTAAGGTCCATGATAGATATTTACAGAGTATATGAGAGCTAAACAAGCATTTGGTTACTACCCAGATATACACTTTTTAAATTAAAAAGAATTTGTGTGAGAATGTGAATGTCCTTATGCACCTTGTAGAGCTTAAGTAATTCAAATAAAATATTCGAATAAAAAGAATGATCAATGATGTGTAAACATTAATAACATTAACTTGTAACTGAATGTAGTAAGCAAAAAATGGTACAATTTGCTTCCAGGTAGAAAAGCCAACAAAGTACAAACAAATTCTTAATGCAATTCATAAAGTATGACTCTGTAGCAGCAGCAACATCTTTGTTACTGCAGTATTTTCTTAAGTTTTTGAATGTGGGAATTGGATTGGATCACTTAACTCTGGTTAAGCCTGGTTTCACCACGGTTAACGATTGTGCCATTGTCATTATGGGGATCCACAGCTGAGCTAACTGAACCCGAGTCATCACTGCTTTGTCGATCCGGTGTAGAATCTGAAACAGACTCCCCACTACCGATTGATACAATGTTGTCATTCGTTGATTCTGTACCAGAATCTCCAGCAATGGGAACGTCTTTGTTTTCGTTTCCAGACTGTGCAGAACTAGGGGTAGAGTGGTCTTCTTGCCACACTCCATTTGCATTCCCTTCACTCAGCGATGATGACTTCATCATTTTAGTTTCTCCACCCTCGTCTTCGTTAATGCCATTGGGGGTAGAGTGGTCTTTTGCTTCACCCTGTTCATCTTTCGTCTCGTTGCTTTCTCCACCCTCATCTTCATTAACGGAATTGGGGCTAGAGTTGTCTTTTGCTTCACCTTGTACATCTTTTGTCTCATTAGTTTCTCCACCCTCATCTTTGTTCACGCCATTGGGGGTAGAGTGGTCTTTTACTTTGCCCTCCATGTCTTTCCTCTCGTTACTTTCCTCTCCCTCGACTTCCTTAGTTTCGCTTATTTCCCCACTCTTACTCTCTTCGTCCTCCCCATTTCCTTCTTTGCCCTTCATATTCTCCTCTACCTTTGTGTCGTTCTCTTCGCCTCCTATTTTACTTGTTTCCTCGCTCCCATTCTCTTCGATTCCATTATTGCGATTAGTTTCTTCTACTTGACCATCATTCTTTTCTTCACTCGCATTATCTTTTACTTCCATCTCTTCACCTCCATTTTCAATTGTTTCCTCGCTTCCATTGCTTTCATCCGTCTTTTCTTTGATAATACTATTTTCCTCCCCATTCCCTTCTTTGCCATTCATATTCTCCTCTACCTTTTCGTTGTTCTCTTCACCTCCTTTTTTACTTGTTTCCTCGCTCCCATTCTCTTCGATTCCATTATTGCGATTAGTTTCTTCTACTTGACCATCATTCTTTTCCTCACTCGCATTATCTTTTACTTCCATCTCTTCACCTCTATTTTCAATTGTTTCCTCGCTTCCATTGCTTTCATCCGTCTTTTCTTTGATAATACTATTTTCCTCCCCATTCCCTTCTTTGCCATTCATATTCTCCTCTACCTTTTCGTTGTTCTCTTCACCTCCTTTTTTACTTGTTTCCTCGCTCCCATTCTCTTCAATTCCATTATTATTGTTATCATTAGTTTCTTCTACTTGACCATCTTTCTTTTCGTCCGTGTTGTCGCTATTCGTATTGACCTTAGGATCATTCTCTTCACTCCCATTCTCTTTTGCTCCCATCTCTTCACCTCCATTTACACTTGTTTCCTCACTTCCATTGCTTTCATCTTGTTTTTCTTTGATAATACTATTTTCCTCCTCTACTTTCACTTTGTTTTCTTCATCTTTGTTTTCACCATTTTCATTCTCCTTGCTCCCCCCATTATCATTTATCTCTTCGTTTCCATTCCCATCCGCGCCATTTTCATCCTTTTCCTTGTTCTCTTCCAAGACATCCCTTTCAATGCTCTCCCCATTTTCATCTATGGACTGCCCATTTTCTTCTTTCACTTCTTGATTGTTCTCATCATCAAAACTTTTCCCTTTCTCCTCCTCCTCGTCTTGTTGCTCCCCATTACCCGAATCTTTGGAATTTGCTTCCTCCAAACGAGGTTGGAGGCCTTTCCTGCCCAGCTTGAGATCTTCAAATCCGTTGTCTACCTTCTCAGAGAGAGGCTCATGTTCTTCCTTTGAGGTGTTTTTATATTGAGACTGTTGGATTTGGTAAAGAAGCCAGACACAAACACCTACAAGTACACATACTTGAAGAGTGTGTTTCACTTTGAATCCCGTGTTCCTCTGGTTCCTACGCGGCGACTGCTTGAACATGATGGGTTTGCTGTTTTAAATGCCAGTAAGCTCTGTGAATTTTTGTGAGCCACATATTCAGTTTTTTAATAGAAAAGTAAGAAAGTGAAAACTCCATTCTCGAAAGGATGGAGTAGTAATTACGGAGTAAAAAACATGTCAAATTAGGCTAGCAAAATAAATGTTAGAGTCATCTTTATGATGGAACAATACAAGGATCAAATACCTTAACTAGAGATAAAATTATTCTAAAAATCTTGCAAATGGGCATTCCACCACCTATCAAAACTCAATATGACAGAGAACAAAGAGGGAAAAAGAAAAGATGACTATGTTGATCCATAGTGATTGGGGAGTGTTATCAATGTAAATGCTGAATAACAACAGAGAAATGACATGGATTAGGATCTAAAAAAAAGAAGGAATTGTCTAGAACAATCTGAACTTCTTGCATTTAGCCAAAAATGATCCCCCATTTCAAAATATTCAAGCAATTATCACATCTTTTTCATGAAGTTTTGGGCAGTAATTGCAGAAAAGCATCAATGTCGAAGTTGGAATTATTATTGAATGAATAAAGTTAAAGAGAAGATTACTACTGAAAATTTTGGACTGAACTACAAGTTAATAATATTCTGGGAAACTTATCCTCAAAACAAAGATCAACCCAAGAACAAACTAAACCAAACAGATCTCAATCAATCAATAAACAGAACCAAACACAGTGAAACCCCATCATCATGAGCTAATAATAAGATCAAGAACATGAAGAAGATGAAGAAGAAAGAGATAGCTTACAATACCCAGTGAGAGAAAGTCCTGTGAATCCCTGGGAGATGATAAATAAGCAGTTTTCTATTGGTACTTTGAGCAAACAGTTGAACTGCACAATCCCAAGAACAAATACTGATATGATAGATTTCTTCAGAAGCGACTTTCAGTATAACTACTACTACTACACTGTCTTAGATCCCAGATTGGATCTGGGATAACTTTTCCTTCTGGTATAACTTTTCCAATGCCTCAATTTCATAAACTTGGCCGTGTCCCTGTAAATTAGCACCCTTTCCCGGCTTTCAGTGGGGTATTTCTATAGTTTTAATTTTTTGCATTTAACTTTTGAATTTTGATTTATAATTAAAATAAAATATTCAGAAACAACGACAACAACACCAAGTTGAATCCCACTACAATAAGAAAAATATTCAGAAAGTAAAGTTTAAATGATACGGAGTACTTCCTCCTTAATACGTGCAAGTATTACGAGAGATGATTGAGCCATTGAGGAGTGTAGGACTAGGACTTGCAAGAAATATTTTAAACCACTCCAAAGTCAAAGTTGGTATGGAGTAACATTTTGTCACATGAGATAGCTATTATTCATAACATGGGATAAAGCTACTTGTACCCCAACCCCACTTTGTACCCTGCAGGTTTGCACCAACATTTTGTGTTGGTGTAAAACTAATTTTTGTTAACGCACCAATATTTTGTGTCTGTGTAAATTTTTGTTAATGCACCAACATTTGTGTCAATGTAAACCATCAAAATGTTTGTGTATAACTATAGTATACAAATGAGGTACAAATATTGGTGTAAATGTAGCATGGTCCTATTCATAACACATTTCTGATTTTGTGGAAACTCTCACGATCTAATGATTTTGTGAAATGCCGGTCAATTGATGTCATTGTCCGCAAAATGAAAAAAACATGATGCTTTTTCAATTCATTTTATTTAAAAGTTGATATAGAAATAAAATGCAAAACTTGCATATTTGTAAACTACATCAAAACTTCTACAATACAAGAGGTGACGATAATATTTTATTTTAAAAAATTAACAATCAAAAGATACAAATAAACAAAAAATATCGTGAATTTTGAATAATGTAGAGTGGCTTACATTGTGGGATAGAGGAAGTAAAATGTTGTCTACTATCCATGTGCTTGTTATGTGAACGATATACTCCGTAATATTTATAGTAAGAGTGGAGAGACCTTGTCACTTGTGTGATGGGCAAAAAGACTATGACTAAAAAGATTTATCGAGTTATATTGGAATTGAGATCCGAAAAGTTGAGTCCAAAGAGGTCCTTGAGACTTGTCTAGTTTTAGATCATGTTCTTTTTAAGTTATTCTTATTATTTTCTCCCTCCGTCCCACATAAATCTTCTCATTAGTCATTTCTATTTGTCCCCCATTAATCTTTCTATTATTTTTTTTAACATTTAATGTGGAGTTTATAACTACCCCACTACCTGTATTTATTACTACCTCCGTCCCAGAGTATTTGTCCACTTTCATTTTTACACACCATCCAATACACTTCTTTAATCCATTTTATCTTGTAACTTGTATATTAAAAAATTATAGAAATTATATATTAATAATCTATATGTTAAGACAAATCAAACAAGGTCACACATGACTATATTTAGGCTTACACATTGGGAGAATTTGATGAGTCAAAGTGCTTAGATGAACAGTTCCAAAAGTCAAAACTGGACGAATACTCCGGGACGGAGGGAGTATATTTTACCACCTCATTTAATATACTCTACTCATTTTCATTAAAGATATTTTGGTAAATTTTTACTTTTTTTCAAGCCTACTTGAAAATCATAAAAAATCAAAATGAGAACACCTTAGTGGGACGAATGGGAGTTGCTTATTCTTATTGGAATCACTTTAGTTCAGTTCTAATCAAGACAGATCAGATCAAACCAAAAATAGTCTCTAATATAATTACATTCAAATTAAACCAGACCTGATCTAACCATGCCAATCGAATCAAAATCAAAATGATTTAGATCAGGTAAAAAGAACAAGTTCTTAAACGAATAGTTTTATTCGTTTCTTAATTTTCAATGAAGTATTAGGCTGGTCTCAGGCAAAAAAGTTTTTTTTCAAAAGACTAGATCGAGAGCGGACTATTACAAGAATCAAGAGAGTATAATCTACAATTCGTTGAGAGAGACAGCAATCTTAGTTGAAAAGTTATTTTGTGAGAGATATTAATAATGTCAATCACTCAGCCTTTAATTAGTTTGATATCATCATTTGTTATTGTAGCACGATTGAAATTTCTTTATCCCCTTGAACTGATCTCAATCTTGGACTAAATTAGGCAGATGACAGAAATGAAGAGTAAAGAGTTGAAAAAAAAGGATTAGTGATTGAGCTCCTTAACTAACCTTAGTCAATTCCATCGCATGATTGCATGAATAATTTTCAAATCCATCAAATAAAAAGTCTTACTCCGTATATATTACAATTATACATTGCTCATCCATTTATTTAGACCCTTAAAATATATTTTGCTGAAAGTATTTGTTTAATTTGATTTTATCTAGTTAAATTTGAGTAAATTGTAATTGATGTTTAATCTGAATTTATGTTATGTATTGATTTAGAAAGTTATCAACGAGTTAAATCTAATTAAATTATTTTTATAGCAATATACATTAAAACATTTTCTTTTAATGAATCTTCGAAATCCGTCCAGTTTGAATCGAAAAAATGGGAAATTCTACCCCATTGGCCCTCAATATAAAGCAAGCAAGCAAGCAATTTGGTTCAATAACTTACTAATAAATCCCTGCCAGAAAAAGCCTTACTGTATCAATTCGCTATGGATGTGCCTAAAAAGACGAGGAAAAGTCGTCAAGTTTATCTTCCTGCTGGTTTACTCGTAACCAAAATAATGGTAGTATTGTTGATGCTTCATCAGATCCATGGCGGTGCAGCCTCAATAATACACTTCAACTACACAAAGTTCCCTGAGATTAGCTATGAAGACTTGAATTTTGATGGAGATGTATTCCATGAAAATATGGTCCTCCAACTCACCCGGTAATTATTTTCTCTTTGTCCATATTTTTTCATACTCTACCTATCACATCATATTTTTTCACTAATAACCAAACTATTACATCGCATTCTTACCCATAACATCAGAGGTAAAATTAGAAAATTAACCAAAATTAAACCTTCCTTATTTTGACTCTAAGTCAAAATGGGAAGAGTTTAAAGAAACGGATGGAGTAAAATTTTTAGACAAATGTGAGAATATTACTCACTCCGTCCCGCTATATTCGTCCAGTTTTGACTTTTGGAATTCATCTAAGCACTTTGACTCATCAAATTCTCTCAATGTGTAAGCCTAAATATAGTCATGTGTGATCTTGTTTGATTTGTCTTAACATATAGATTATTAATATATAATTTTTATAATTTTTTAATATACGAATTACAAGATAAAATGGATTAAAAAAGTGTATTGGATGGTGTGTAAAAATAAAAGTGGACAAATACTCTGGACGGAGGTAGTACCTCGTATTTATTTTCTATATTTGCCCTTGACAGGTGACATTACAATTATCAAAAATAAAGGTTGTGTGATATTTCACCTATTTAAGTCTTCTTACCAAACATAATATTGGAAACGGCCCGGTTCCAGTGCCACTGGAATCCGGTGCCACTGGCATTCTGGGGCACCTCCGGTGCTCCGTTCGCAAAATTGACGATTCCTACCCCCCTTAACCCATCCCCTAAACCCCCCACCCTACCCCCGCCTCTGCACCCCCACCCCAACCCCGCCGTAAGCCCCCCACAAAATGTGTGGCTATTATGCAACGCAACGCATAATAGCCACACATTTTGTGGGGGGCTTACGGCGGGGTTGGGGTGGGGTGCAGGGGCGGGGGTAGGGTGGGGGGTTTAGGGGGTGGGTTAGGGGGGGTAGGAACCGTCAATTTTGCGAACGGAGCACCGGAGGTGCCCAAAATGCCAGTGGCACCGCTAGTGGCACCGGATTCCAGTGGCACTGGAACCCCACCCTATTGAAAATCATAATATGTATGAGCAATGCAAGGGGTATACCAAAGGTGTATCCCAAATGTACACCACCCCCCTCTCCACCACACATTTTTATTTGATTTTTATTTACTCATCCTTTTTAGATTTTCTTGTCTTTTTTTGTGGCCTGGGGACATTTGTACCCCTAGCATTTTTTAATATGTATACTTGACATTAGAAAAAACAAGAACTTATAAGTTATTAGAGCATGTTTGCGAAAGTTTAAAACCTGTTTGGCATTAGTGTTAGAATTTAACTTTAGTATTATAAAAATTATACAAAGGATAATTTTTAGTTTTAGCGTGTTTAAATGAGCGTATGCATGCCTTAAGATTATTATCCAAAATTCTAACACTTATTACAAATACCGTTCCCAAACCGAGCCTAAATTAGATTATGAGTTATGACTTTAGTCTCTTAAATCATATGATGTTCGAATCTATAATAAGTTTATTTTACTCAATATATAAGAAAAAGATTAAATATATTACTCCCTCTGTTCACAAAAAAGATTACTAAATTGACCAAATGTAAAAATAAAAAAGTGTTAAATTGTAGTTAACTTCCAATTTTGCCCTTGATGTGATGGTAAAAGTAAGATGTAATGAATAGATTATTAGAGAAAAAGTATGATAAGATAGATATGGTATGGAAAAGTAAGGGTAAAAGTGGTTTTTAAATAGAAAGTGGATGTGTTTTGTTGGAAGTGGAAAAAATGAAAGATGAAGTGTTATTGAGAATGGATACAGTAATCTATTATGCTCTTATACTTACACAATTATAGTGAATATCTGACTTTACGTGTTTAGAAGACATAATGGTGTATTGGTGTCAAATATGGTGTCAAAATATGGTGTCAAAGTATGAATCTCTTACATTTTGACTATATTCCTCAGATATAGAAAAGACAGTGCAGGAAGAGTGACATACAATAAACCGTTACAACTCTGGGACAAAAACACAGGAAGAATTGCAGACTTCACAACTCACTTCACATTCGCCATCGATTCGCCCGACCCGAACCACCGCGGAGATGGCGTCACCTTCTTCTTGGCGCACCCCAACTTTTCGCTCCCGGTCCCACCAGACGGGTCCGGGATCGGTCTGGTGGGCCGGAAACAGGTAGCGGATAACCCGAATTACACCCGAGATCGCCCGTTTGTGGCGGTGGAGTTCGACACGTTCCCGAACGAGGACGACCCGCCTTACGATCACGTCGGGGTCGACGTGAACGCAATGTGGACCCCGTACACGACCGAGTGGTACGGCGTCAAAGATGGGAGGAAGGTTGGCGTCGAGATCGCGTACAATTCTAGCTCATACCAGTTGAATGTGGTGTTTGATGGGTACAAAGATGGGAATGAGATCAAGCAAAGGTATTCCCATGGAATTAATTTGAGGGAGGTCTTGCCAGATAAGGTCCAGTTTGGGTTGTCTTCTGCAACTGGACTTCTTTGGGAGAACCATACATTGTGCTCTTGGTCATTTGATTCAAATTAAATCTTAGATTGTAGGGTATTTGAAAGAAGACAAAGCTAATCCAATTTGAAGAAGCAAAATTAAGAAGGATTCACTTTTGAAAGAAGCATTATTGGATTGCACAAAATAAGCATTCTCATAGAGTGAAATGAAACTTCATAAATCTTTTGTGAAGTGGTTTAAGAAACTTTATGTTACCTATCTTTGTGCTATTAAATGGCAGTGCTTCTATGTAATGAAAGCTTTTTTGGTTGGACTTTTCCCTCAAAAATGAAAAAAAAAAAAAGAAAAAAAGTAGAAAAGTCGAAGATGGCTAATGAGATAAGTTTTGTTTGTTGGCTCTATATAAAGGAGATGGTGGTCTTCTTTATTTGGTATGCTCTCCGTTTAAGTTATTCACCGTGGGAAATTTTTGGGTTACTCTCAATACCCATTTTGATTTTATGGAGAGGTTATGGTGAGAACTAGGGAGAGTTCTATACATATTAGGTGAGAGTTTGAGATAATAGTGGAAATTTAGAAAAGTTCTATAATTCTATTTTGGGAGAGTTTAGTAATAACTTAGTATTTTTATACTCAATTTTGGGATCATCTGGTGTTTGTTTTTTGGAGCTATTTAGTGAGAAAAATATTGTTTTCTGAGCCACAAGAATGTTGTCATGTGTTTGTTTTTACCAGTGAAACATTTGGGGTAATATTGTTTTCTGAGTCACAAGAATGTTGTCTTGTGTTTGTTATACTAGTTAAACATTTGTAACAAGGGTTTTGAGTTGTCTACAACAAATTTGTTTTTTGTATACTCCATCTTATTAATATAATTTTTCCCTTCTCCTACATCTCTTGTTTGCTTCTTTGAACATGCATATCGTGTGGGTTCGGTGTGGTCCTGCGGTCCCAACAAGTGGTATCGGAGCCTAGGTTCTGCTTTGTTGCTACCAGTTTCTCCCTCGTTGGTATCAGGTTGCTGTCAAGTTGCTATTAGTGGGAATTTTTTTCTCTTCCTAGTTGGTTGAGAATCTTGACATATATCTCTCGACCAACATCTGAGATTGAGAAATTCAACGGATCTAACAAGCTTCAACATTTGACAAGTTTAGATGTGTGCTATTTTGGCTCAGAAAGATTTCGGCCCAGAATGATTTGAATGTTGCTTTGCTGAGTATATAAAGCAAACAGGTGATTTTGTTCGTGGAGAAGAGGAAAGAGATAGATGAAAAAGTTGTGTTGCTATTCATCTTTGTCTTGTGTTTGTTTTACCAGTGTAACATTTGTGTCAAGAGTTTTGAGTTTGTGTACACCAAATTTGTATTTTGTATACTCCATCTTATTAATATAATTTTTCACTTCTCCTACATTTCTTGTTTGCTTCTTTGAGCACACATATCGTGTGGGTTGGGTGTGGTCCTGCAGTCCCAACATTTTTTTCCCTTTTCATTCTAGGTTGCTCACTCTTGAGATAGGCATTACTCCTTTTATCCCATGAAAAGATTTTAAATATTTTATATTCATAGGAAAATGGTTTTTCTTTCTACTTTTAGGAAAAAAATATGATCCTTTTTCATTTATCTTTTCACCACGTTACTTTTAATCACACAATTTTAATGGTATTAATTTCTGTGTCAAATAACGTGGCGCTTCGAGTGACATGAATCCCACATGTCATCCTATGACATAGGCCCCGATTAGGGGCATCCATGATGCTCCGTTCGAAATTGATGGTTCGTATCTCCCTAAAAATTAACATGCTCCAATGTTCTGGACAATAAAGATTAACTACTAACTTTAAATTGAATCATGACTAGAATCGTAATCAGAAACTAGAGAGATATCTTTGGTTAGAGCAGACTGAGTGCATCTGTACCAAAAGAGAAGAAGAAGAAGAAAGATTGCTGGGAAAGAGATGTGCCGGCACTAGAGTGGATGTGAGAAAAGCAGCTACGGATAGATTCCTACTACTGACGTCAAATAAGGGAGAAGATTGATGTGCCTTGGAGTCGTGCGCGACTGGTTTATAGAAGAAGCAGAAGAGAGGTGCTGCCATGGATTCTAGTTGACTAAAAATCTGCCGACCAAGCAGGTTGAGGTGACGATATGATCTAAAGATAAGAAATGGCGGTGATTGTTCCGCAAACAAATGGAGGAGCATGGCGGATGGTCATTGAAGAAACAAGTTAGAATGAGACCAATGTCCGTTGGATAAACCACCAAGTATTACGGAGTATGTCACTAAGAGCGAAGACTCGGATATCATATAAAAGTCTACCTAAAAATTCATTTATTTAGTAAGAGAGTGTTTTCAACCTACACAAAAGGAAATTTCCTTTTGGATTGAAGTCTTTTAAGTTTTAACCAACTTCTATAAAATGTCATGGTTGGAACTTGGACGGCCTACATAAAGGAAAATTCCATGGATTATGCTATGTGTACCTCAAGATTTGTACCCAAATTTGTACCCCGCAGTTTTGCACCAACATTTTGTGTTGGTGTAAGACTAATTTTTGTTAAACGCACCGACATTTGTGTCCGTGTGAATTTTTATTAACGCACCAACACTTGTGTCGGTGTAAATCATTGAAATGTTTGTACAAACCTGTGGTGTACAAATGAGGTATATTTGTTGGTGTAAGTGTAGCATGGTCCAAATTCCTTTCTTTTTGCGGCAGCACGAGTGTTGGCGTGCGATCTTGTTAGAATCGGAAGAAGGAAGCCCTGAAAGGGGAAACACTTCTCCCTTTCTCCGACCATGTCTCGCAAGGGACGGAAACTCACCAACGGCGCTGCGGTTCGGGACAGCTACCCGTATCTGGACTTCCCCAAACCCACTGCAGAAGATTGCCGATCTGTGCGGGATGACCTCTTGGCCGTCCATGGATTTCCCAAAGACTTTCTCAGCTATCGCAATCGAAGGCTACTCCTGAACCAGAAACTCCCCAGTCTTGACCTGAACCTCTCCAATTCCGAGCAATCCGGTGAAGAAGGCAACGATGGCGGCCATGAAAGCATACTGGATGGTTTAGTGGGTGCCATTTTATCGCAGAACACCACGGAAGTTAACTCTCGTAGGGCTTTCGCCTCTCTCAAGTCTTCTTTCCCCACCTGGGAAGATGTATGTATGCTCTTATCTGATGAAACAGTTCCTAATCTGTGGAGCAATGGCTTTAATTGTCTTATTTTATTTGTGTTGTGCTTTGAAATATTGAAGAATTAGGGTTACATTATTATAGTTCAGAGCAATTTGTTGGGACAGTGCGTGCCCTTTTAGTATGATATTGTCCGCTCTGCGCCAAGTCCGCAAGGATTTATTTTTGGGCATCTCCCATAAGGCCTCATACTAATGGGTTGGAGTAACCATTAAATATTGGTTCTCTTTCTCTTTTCCATACGGTGTGGGAGGGGTTTGATACTCAACACACCTCCCCTCAAACCCAGACCACTTGATCACCGTGACTTCGCCTCCAGCGATTATCCGTTTCTGATTTGCCATCTTCTTGTACCGCCACAACAACCCGCGGGACACGCCGCCCGGTGTCGAGAAGACTTTCCACTCAAGGCATTCCTGCAGACCTTTTACCCCGCTAGCCTAGAGATTTCTTCTTGGTCTAATTTGACACGCCGTACTTCACACAACACAAGGCACCATCCGCACATCTTTCAATCCTGTTCGGTTGGCACACTGTCCCTCGTGTGAACTCCACACGACATAAGGCATCATCCGCCTGCTCCTATTGACACACCGTTCAACCGGGCACTCCTGCACAACACCCGGACCCTCTACGGATCTTGTAGGTCCTTCCCCATGTTGGCCGTTGTCGCTCTAAGAACTCCGCACGCGTAGGTCCACTACTCCGCCCTCTGAACCTAGGCTGAGATACCACATGTTGGGGCCACGCGTGCCCTCACCCCAATCCCACATTAATATGATATTGTCGGCTTTGGGTCAAGCTCTCACGGATTTGTTTTTGGACACCTCCCAAAAGGTCTCATACTAATGAGGTTGGGTGACCTATATATTTTGGTACATTTACTCCTAAACTTCCGGTGTGAGACTTGGACGAATCCCAACGAACCTCCCCTCAACCAAGGGCCAAGACTTGGGCTCTGATACCACATATTGGGACCGCACGTGCCCTCGCCCCAACCCTACATTAGTATGATATTGTCAGCTCTGGGTCAAACTCTCACGAGCTTATTTTTGGGCATCTCCCAAAAAGCCTCATACTAATGGGGTTGGGGTAACCATTAAATATTGGTTCTCTTTCTCTTTTCCGTACGGTGTGGAGGGGTTTGATACCCAACACAATTTGCATCCATGCATTTATGTGAAGCTTATCCTCTTTAGGTTTCCATTTATTTTGAGTTGAATAATAGTCTCTCTTTGAGTTAGCTGTGGAATGGCATCTAGATGCGTTTCTTCCCGATTATCAACACAAGTACTTCTGCAGTTTGCTGAAGAGAACTTAACATTTTTAGCCACAATTTGTGTTCAAATAGTACTGTATTAGTGTGTGGCAGTGGACGGCCTCAAGTTATGGTTAATGAAGTACTTATATTTCCTGTGAGATAGATTGAGTTTTCTTGGATCAACATTTTCCGTTTGCTTGTCTTGACTCTTGAAAACATGCAAGGTTCATGCTGCTAAGTCGAAGTTAGTCGAAGAAGCTATAAAATGTGGGGGCCTTGCACCGAGCAAAACTGCATGCATTAAGGACATCTTGAGTTGGTTGCTTGAGAAAAAAGGGAAGATTTGCCTGGAATACCTTAGGGATATGTCTATTGACGAAATTAAGAGAGAGCTTTCATATTTTGGTGGAGTTGGACCGAAAACGGTAAACAACTGTCATTCAGACTTTACTTGTGTTTTCAAGCCCCTATGATTTGATGAAGTTAATTCAGCTCCTTACTCTCCTCTGGGTTAATTTAGTAATTGATTGCCTTGTTTGTCGTTAATGAAGAATTACACTAGGTTTTTTGACATAATTCATTCAGTCTAATCTCTATAATGGTAAAACAGTTTCAATTTCTTTTATCACTTCTAGAATTTCTAGGAGGCATTTTATATTGATATCGAACATGGTGTAGTCACGTGGCGCTTGCCCAACTAGTCAATGCATATTGGGTTGTGTAAGATAGTCAAGGGTCCAAGGTTAGCACAAAGTTTAAGAATAGTGAAATTGTATGTTTGAAGTTTATGCAGAAGAGGGGAGAAACAATATGAATCACAATTCTTTCCTTAAAGGAATGGAAAAATCATTTTGGAACATCCGAAAAAGGAAAGCGAGAAGATTTTTTTTGGACGGAGAGAGTGACATCTAGTGTAGCCTGATTTGGCTCCTGGTCAATCTTGGTTTTGTCTGATTTGATTTTTGTTTTGTGTCAATGAAAATAAGAATGGGTGTTATTAGGTAATAAGCATTAGAGTTAGGTAATCATAACTTAGTCATAATGGCAATTAGGAATCTGCTGTTGTGAAAATAATTCAGACTCCTGCCATGAGAGTTGTTATACTTTACAATGGCGTGTACAGAAAATGAGTCAAAAAGTTAGCATTGAGGAACTAGAGACACTTTTACAGTTGCAAACGTATAAGTCCAATTTGTTGTTTTCGAATTGATCTTGATTACACTTTTTCCATCATCTCTGATGGAGCCAAAATTTCACCATTTTTTGGCTTTGGGGTGTGATGGAATAAATCAAAATGGATCTCTAAACTGTCTGCGCTTCTTTAATTAATGAAGTAGCAGTTAGTCAAACAATGCAACTTTTGACGTTGAGCCGGGGGTCTCTCTGGAAACAGCCTCTCTACTTTTGAGTAGGGGTAAGGTCTGCGTACACACACCCTCCCCAGACCCTACTCTTGTGGGATTTAACTGGGTTGTTGTTGTTGAATTGATCTTGATAACCGATGCATCTCTTGCCATTTTCTTCTTCAATGTTATGCACTGTATTACTCTAGCATATGGAGCATTTAATTGTTTGTTGGCAGTTTCAAGTGAACGTAATTATATAAGTGAAGGCTAATACATACTTTGTACACGACAAAAAATGACCCAAAACCATGTCTCATACGTAAGCATCTGAACTAATCTCATGGGTTTTGCCCACATAATGTCTTGATAGCTTTTGATGGACTGCAGGTGGCTTGCGTGCTGATGTTTCATCTACAGAAAGATGATTTTCCAGTAGACACACACGTAAGCGTGGTTTATTTATGTACTCACTTACTTCTATTTGCCATCTGTTTTGAATAAACGGTTGATGCCAGATTAATATCCAAGAGAGGTTTCTTGAACAGGTTTTTCAGATTGCAAAGACGGTTGGTTGGGTTCCGGCAGAGGCAAATGTAAGAAAAACTTATCTCCATCTCAATCAACGAATCCCAAACGAACTGAAATTTGACCTGAACTGTCTACTGTACACCCACGGCAAGGCCTGTCGGCAGTGCTCAAGGAAAGGGCCCGAAAAAACAAAAAATGAATCCAACCACGTCACCACCCCTTGCCCTTTGCTGAAATATGCGTCTAGCTCAGAATAGTTTAGTGGTTGCGTAGAATTATGTTCTGTTGTTGTCATGTGCATATAGACTTCCATAGTAGTTTGAATGGTGCTAAATTATCGAAGCTAATGCCAAACATAGCCACGGCCTAACCCAAATTGGGAGGCAATTTGGCAGTGTCAAGACGAGGAAAATGTTGAAAATTACAACTAGGCACGGCGTGCACGTTTTGAATTACCTTAACAACATCAGTCTCATATGCTTCATCCCATTTTTTTGGATAGATTTTGTTTTTGGACTTCTATATACACCGATTCATTTCACACAACTCCAACGCATGAGCCGAAGTCTAAAATTTAGATGATATGGCTGTTACTGTGCTGATTTATCATCTCCAACGCAGCTTCCGATTTATACACTACAAGCTAGAATACATTTCACATAATCTATAAATAGATGATGCTATAGTAAAAGCTAAACATTAAAAGTAATAAAATACTCCGTAATACGGACCTGAAGAAGAGTAGTTTTCTCCATTTATTTTGTCAATGTTCTCCCTAGAGGTTGAAGATTTGGGAAGTGCTTCGCCAAGGTATGAATAGACCTGGAAAAATTGATCCGGACCCGATAACCCAAACTAAATAACCCAGAATCGAACTCGAATTGACCTGAAAACTGAAGAATCGAAATACAACCGAACACCCGAAATGATTCGAGTCGAACCAAAACTGGACCGAATGTATTCTGACCCGATTCAGATCCAAATTTGATTTAACTCGAACTGATTAAACCTGAATCGATTAAATCCAAAACCGGTTAAACCCAAAGGCCGGAACTGATTAGACCGAAAACTGATTTAATCTGAAATCGATTGGACACGAAATTGATCAAATTCATTAATATTTCATTTATCGAATGAACTTGGAGAAAAAATTATCGATATATTTTTACATATGTTGATGTGTTTCTAAAAAAACATATTTAAATTATGGGTGCAAACCGTGCAACTACTTTCATGTACAAATCTTTTACTCCGTATTTTATAACTTAAGTTAAAGTGTTTTTGTATTTTATCATCTTCGAACTTAAAGTTTGACCAACATCGTCTCTTCAAAAATATTAGAAAAAAATATTAAAAATAATACATTTAAAGAGTTTTTTTAATACCAACAATTTGGTAATCTTTTACTCTGTATTTTTTTTAATTCATTATATATTTTTATATATAGCTATTCAAATACTCCGTATTTGACACACAAAGTGAAATGGATTGTTAAATAGAAATAGAGGTTGTACGAAGTAGAATGTTAACTAAAAAGATCGCACCGAAAACTTTAGGAGGGAAAACTTTAGAATGTAAACAATTAGTCACTTATGTAAGTGTTTTTTTATGTACGTCTGTATTAAATAATAAAATAACTACGGAGTATATCACAAATTGACTAAATTTATTATGTGATATTATTGATTTATTAGTATATATTTAAAATATATCTGAACTAATATAAACCTAAATCGATACAAACCCGAAAAGATATAAACCCGAACTGATACAAACCTGAACTAATACAAAGCCGAACTGATATAAACACGATCCGATATAAACCGAACCGATACAAACACGAACCAAAATCGAAACGAAACCAAAAATCAGTCAAACCAAAATACACCTGGATCCGATCTGACCTGAATTGAATCCACCCAAACCAATGAGAAGGAATGGGAAAGAATGGGAGGGATTCCTTTCACCTTGTTTGGCTCGCGGAGGGAAAGGAAAACTTTAAATATATTTATTAATATTTGGTAATTTATTCTTATTTTTATTTTACTTTCATTTTTTATTTTTATTTATCTACTCCTTCCGTTCCGTTAAACACCTCCGGTTTTGACTTTTGGCCAAAATAAGGGAGGGTTAATTTGGAGAAGACTTTCCAATAATACCCGTAGGGTTGCACGTGGGAACCCAAACCCAAAGCCAAAAAAATTGATTAAAGTACAAAAGGCAATCATCATTTACTATTGCAAATAGTTAAAGCATTTAATGCCCACATACTAAGGACTGCACGGCTGGCTTCCTTTTTTGGAGGGGGGGGGATTACAGATTTGTTTTTTTGGGAAATTTTTAAAATTCCCTCCAAAGAACTTCTAAATTTAGTTCAATAAATACAGCAACAACACCATCTTCCCTGCATTAAACCTTCTCACTCTTCCTCCATAATGAGTTAGCATTAAGTTCACTTTCTTCCCTTTGCATTTATGGCTGCCTCCTCCTTGTCCACACACACACAATCTAATTTTGAAGATGCTGTCTTGCCACCACTGGTTGAGGTACCCTTTGCAGCATCTTTTAACAGTCCTGAAACAGAAAACCGAAACTGCATTTCTGGTGTACACGCAAGGAATGAAAGAAGGAAGAAAGTTATTGATGCGATACTACAAAAATACAAGGACGGCAAACTTCAGCACGGTTGTATTAAGTCAGTAGCTAATGACTTCAAGATTTCAGATCGTTCGGTTAGAGACCTATGGAGAATTGCTAAAGTTCAATTGGACACAGGCCTTGCTATTGATGTTGCCTGTAGGTGGCAAGGAAATACGGGGAAAAAATCTCTGACTAAGGACTTTTTCAAGCTTAGCCAGATTCCTTTTCACCAACGCCAGACCGTACGTGCAGTAAGTCATTGCTTGAATGTGTTTACTACAACAGCACACAGGTGGCTGAAGGAGAAAAAGATAAAAAGACATTCTAATGCCATAAAGCCATTTCTGTGTGAAAAAGGTAAGTTGAAAAGACTCAAGTATTGTTTGTCTTTTATATCTCCCACATCACTACCAAATCCCACATTTCATGACTGTTATGATTACATTCACATTGATGAAAAGTGGTTTAATTTGAGCAAGCCCAAAGCAACATTCTACACACTGCCTGGTGAAGATGACCCATACAGAACCACTCAGTCTAAAACACACATTCCCAAAATAATGTTTCTGGCAGCTGTGGGTAGGCCAAGGTTTGGGGTGGATGGTGAAGTTATATGGGATGGAAAAATTGGCATTTTTCCCTTCACTTTTGAAGAGGCTGCTAAAAGGGCTAGCAAAAACAGGCCAGCTGGTACCATGGAAATCAAAGCAGTACCAAAAATAACAAGGGATGTAATGAGATCCATGATGATTCAACAGTTGCTGCCAGCAATAAGGGCCAAGTGGCCAGGGACAAGCAAGAAAGTTATCATACAACAGGATAATGCTAAACCACATATAGATATTAATGATCCTGAATTTGTGAGTGCTTCAAAGGAAGGTGATTGGGACATTCAACTACAGTTTCAGCCCCCAAACAGTCCAGACTTGAATGTCCTTGACCTTGGTTTCTTTAGGTCAATAGATGCTTTGTCAGACAAGACTGCACCAAGGTCAATGAGGGAGTTGATCACCAATGTGACCATGTCTTATGACCAACTCACAGCCCAGACCTTAAATAATGTTTTCCTTACCTATCAGAAGGTAATGGGTGAGGTCCTTAAGCAGAAAGGGGGAAATGACTATAAAATACCACATATGGGCAAAGAAAGGTTGGCCAGGGAAGGAATGCTGCGTGAGAACATACATGTGGATGCTCAAGTCTATGAAGATGCTGTCCAGTTCTCAGAAAGCAACACTTAAGGGCCAAAGGACAGTACTTTTGCGTAACTCTTTTTTTGGTTTGTACTTGTACACACAACAACACACTTTTTTTTTGCTTTTTGGTAGTGTTTAGTCATAGTGTGCAAGCTTGTGTAATGATGTGGTACCAGATCCTCAATGTAAAATATTAAGCAGGGACAGAATATCAATCATAGGCAGATAAAATGCCTCAAAACTCAACTTTGTACTGCAATCATATGCATATAAAGGGCAGTAATGTCTAGGGACTCATACCATGGTTGGGTTGCCTCAGAAATTCATTTAGAAGTTCAATCATAGGCATATAAAGGGGCAGGCATGTCTAGGGACTCATACCATGGTTGGGCTGCCTCAGAAATTCATTTAGAAATTCAATCATAGGCATATAAAGGGGCAGACATGTCTAAGGACTCATACCATGGTTGGGCTGCCTCAGAAATTCATTTAGAATTTCAATCATAGGCATATAAAGGGGCAGGCAGGTCTAGGGACTCATACCATGGTTGGGCTGCCTCAAAAATTCATTTAGAAGTTCAATCATAAGCATTTAGGCCCTCAACATCATAGGGGTGGCAAAGACATATTCCTAATTGAGCACAGTAAGCCTCCAAACCTATAGGGGTGGCATTACAGTGAAGCAATTCTCCCATAATTCAGAAAGACTAGGGTTTACATCATTAGTTTGCCCAAAAAATATGCAATGAAGTCAAGAAGCAAGAAATTTTACTTTAAGAAGACAACACTGCATAAACAACAGAGGCTTTAACCCTTCGTAATTTTCCCCCAAAATCAGAACATGTAGGGTTTACAGAAACAGAGGCAATAAAATATTCATAAGGAACAGAGGATTGAAGCACTTTACTCTATTCAAATCGCATGAGCTTCATTGGACTTCCAACGGGGTTGGCAATGAAAATCTCCGTATCAGAGGTCATTCCTCCAATCTCTTCTGTGGTGAATGAATCAACCTCTGAATCCCCTGATTCCCCTTCTTCCAGATCTGAATTCCACTCAACACCGTCCGGAAGATGGTCACCCCCAAGGTATTTCTTCCGGTAGTTCCAGGACGGATCAGTGTCAGAAGAATCAGATGCATCAGGGTTGTAGCCTGGAAAACATACCCTCTTGCGCTCAGGAGGTCACACATCTTCATCGCTTTCACTTAGAAGGCGAAAGGAAGGCATATCCCAGTCCAGATCTGGAGAAGGAGGGGATGAGGCCATGGAAAATTTGATCGGCAGAGATGGCGTAGGTGAGGATAGGGTTTAGGGAAGAGAGAGAGACGACGTGTGTCAGTAAAGGGCTGGGTATGGGTGGGATGGGTAGTCTTTTAGGGCTGGGGGTATTTTGGGAAAAAAGTGTGGAATGAAAGTGTTTTGTGGAAAACAAAAAAACCGAAAGAGGAAGTGTTTAATGGAACGGAGTGAGTATTAATTTTTACTTAGTACCAGCTTTTTTATGTTAATTAGTTTAATTATTTTAGGTTACTTATTAACATTCTTGAAAATAGATAAATCACTAAACACGCATAGGCAAAAAACAAGTTAAGGATAATAAAGGAAAAACATCTTTAAGCAGAAAACATTGAGCATATAAGGCTTACAAAACACATAGAAGTACATAAAACTACACCCTAGTCCAAAGCGTCTATCAAATATTCTAATCTTAATTCTTCAAACACTCATATTTAAGGTGATATCCTTAGTAAGAGCACTAAATCTTAAGTCATGTCTAATCACTTCCTTCAAACTATTCCTAGATCTAACTCTTTGTCTCCTTCCATTCACCAATGTAAGTATCTTGTATCTACCCAATGAGGCACAATATTTCGTCATCTGAAATTCCCAAATCACTTCAACTTAACAATTTATCTTCCACTAGTGTTATGCCTACTAATCTGGTTTGGAATCATATCCAATTTCACTTTTATTAAAGTACTTGGCTAGTGGTAAGAAAAAAAACTTGAAAAATTCTACGTAGTACTTGCGACACTATTTTGACATGCAAACTCAAATTTCATAGCCAGAAGTCCTTTCCAATGGGGTATCAACCCCCGCGTCCTCCATTTCAAAATCTGGTTCTTCTGCTGCAATCATGCAAAGAACCCTCAGAAATCCGTCAAATCCATGGCTTCATGATCAAGGCAGGCTTTGACCTCGTCCCCTTCCTTCTCAGCAAGCTCCTCGCGAATTCGATCCATGACACGAGCTATGCAGCCAAGATCTTCAAATACATTAAAAGCCCAAATCTTTTCATGTTTAACACCATGCTCAGGAGCTACTCAATCAGTGATGACCCGAGAAGAGCCCTAGTGCTCTTCAATCAGATGAGGGCACAAAACTTATTGCTTGATCAGTTCTGCTTTGTTTCCGCCCTAAAATCTTGTACCCGGGTTCCGGCATTGTGGGCTGGTTTATCTGTTCATTCAGTTCTCTTGAGATCTGGGTTCGTCTTGTTTCTCAAAGTGATGAACAGTCTCTTGCATTTTTACTGTGAAAGTGGCTGGATAGGTGATGCCCACCAACTGTTTGATGAATTTCCCCTGAAGAGAGACTCGGTATCTTGGAACACCTTAATGGGCGGGTATCTATGCGTACACAAATATGGGATTGTGGTAGATCTATTCAAACAGTTGCACAGAGATGGAATCGATGTTAGTGTTACTACAGTTTTGAACATTTCATCTGCCATTGGCGAATCAAGTGGCAGGGTTTTAGCAGAGTCTATACACGGGTATTGCATCAGAAGTGGTTTTTCTATGAATTTGAACGTGGGTACTGCTTTGGTTTCAATGTATGGAAAAACAGCCAGCATTGATTCGGCGCGTAAAGTGTTTGATGAAACCGCTGCAAAAGACATTGTGATGTGGAACAGTTTGATATACGGATATGCGAAAAGTGGAATTTTGGGCGAAGCTTTCCGTTTGTTGAGGTCAATGATGTTGCACGGAGTGATTCCCAATTCATCTACCTTTGTAGGACTGCTTTCAGTTTCTAACCCTTCTGATGGTCTGAGTGTAGGCCGATTCGTCCATGACTACATAAAAGAACAGCAAGTACCGTTGGATGCCAATTTAGGAACATCACTTATAGACATGTACACAAAGTGTGGTTTGCTAAAACAAGCAGTTGAAGTTTTTGAAAACATAGAGAGGAAAGACGCTATTTGTTGGACCTCTATGATTTTCGCATACGGGGTGCACGGGCAAGCAGAAAAAGCCATTTCCCTCTTTCGCAGAATGGAGGAAGAAGGGTGTGGGCCCAACGAAGTCACATTCTTGGCAGTGCTGAGCGCGTGTCGCCATGCGGGATTGGTTGCCGAGGGCAAGAGCTTTTTCAAAAAAATGATAGAGAAATATTCGTTTTCTCCAAAGGTTGAGCATTATGGATGTGTGATTGACCTCTTTGGTCGCGCCGGGTTGTTAGAAGAAGCCAAAAAGGTCGCAAACAGCTTACAAGTTAAGGACAGCGATGCGACTGTGTGGCGTACGCTTCTGGCAGCATGCAGAGTGTATGGAAATGTAAGTTTAGGGGAAGAAGTGAAGAGAGAATTGGAAGGGAGATTTGATGAACATCCAGCTGATTCGGTCACCCTTGCAGGTGCCTATGCCATTGCTGGAAGAATGGGAGATCACGCGAACATGTGCCAGAAGAATCCAGTAGAAGGGCAAAAATGCTCTGTACTCGGAAAGAAGGAAGTCGGATTTAGTAGAGTTATCTAAGGCGGGCGAACACATTATAACTAATTTACCTAATATTTAGATGAAAACACACACAAGATAGTACCCATTGGGGTGAGTTCAATGTGAAATAGCTATAAAACAATGTCAACATTGTATTCCTTGAACCAGTGAATCCTAGTCTTGCTCTTGATAAACATTGTTTTGTGTTTATTTGTTTTTGTGGGAAGGTATATATTGTACTCCTTAACAGAATACATAAATTGAATGAGAAAATTGATGGATTACATTCTGTAAATCATTGGAAACCATGCTTACAATTGTGACCTCTCATTGTTTTTTTCGACTAATTAAAGGTTACACCCCTAAATACAGAACTGTTCATCGTCTTCTATATCTTGTTATCCTCGGTACAAGGTGGGTATATCGCCCCTTTACCACCATCTGTCTTATGACTTGATGAGCTCTCGTAAGCTCTCCAGCATTCTGCAAATGACTTACCAGAGATCTATAAACAAGAAAATTTGGATTACAACCCTTCGACTCCATTTCTTCCAGCATAGCACAAGCTTCGTCGAATTTTCCAGACATACAAAGCCCGCGGATCATGGAGTTGTAAGTAAATACATTTGGTAGCTGCCCATAGTTAACCATCTCAGCAAATAACTCCTCAGCTTTACTAAACTCCTTGGCCACAATGCACCCCGTTATCATCACAGTGTAACAGACAACATCAGGCAAACAGCCGCATTGCCTCATTTTCTCATAGAAAAAGTATTTGCATGAGTTCAAGTTACCAGCTCGACTCAGCCCATCAATTAGAGTTGTGAAGTGGAGAACACTGGGATCACAGCCGATATCTTTCATGTGGTTCAAAAGATTAAGAGCTGCATGTGGTTTGTTCTCTCTCCCAAGGATGTGAAGAAGCAGATTGAATGTGTGAAAATCAGGGGAAACGCCGTTTCTTTCCATTTCATCAAGTAACCTGTGAAAATGACACAATTTTCTTAACCTGTACTTGGCACACAAGAGTGCATTGTAAGCTAAAATATCCGGCGAATGGCCTTCAAACAACATCTGCTGATATACCCATTCAATCAGCTTGTAATTGTTTACAGCCAAGAGACCGTGTAGAATTGCATTAAAAGAATGCTTGAATGGCCTATAGTTGAACTGTTTTGTTTTGATAAACCTTTGCACTACTTTTCTAGCTAACCCTGCATTACCACATGCACATATCAATATGTTGAAAGTCCGAGCAGTTGTCGGGTAACCATTCTCAATCATCTCATCTACTAGTTCCCACATGGACTTGAATTCCCCTGCCTCAGACAAGATCTGCATCATTAAATGGTACGAATATGTTGTGTGCGCATACTTTTCCTGCAGACCGGACCACTGAAAGAACATGCACCCAATCTTGGAGCAATGTTTCTTGTTCTCATCATAACTTGTGATTCTCAATATCTTTAAGAGAACTTCCCTCACCAGAAGTCCCGTAACCCTAACTTGCAGATCATCTAGAGCCACTTTCTTGTCTAACTCGGGAGCATCTTGATGAAGAATTTCTAGAATCTTCTGAGCCTCGCTTCTGAAATCGCCAGCAGTACATTTCCTTGAGGAAACGTTTTGCTGGAAATGGCCTTTGATAAGCTCGTTCCCGCCGTGTGACGAATGAGAACTTAGCTTTTCCTCTAAACTGTGATCAAAATTGGGGGTTTTCAAACTTTCACTCAAATGGTACTCAATGCTTCCAAGCCCATTGGCTACAAAACTTTCACCAACTGAGGAACTGCTAAAACAACAAAACCCATGGATGACCCTTTGGCCAAATGAACTATACACTACATGAAATGATAGTCTGGAGTAATGGGGCATACCCTCATCTATCTCAGTCCTCCCCAATTATATCCAAAATTCAAGATTTCGGGTATGTATATGCCCATTAAGTGGAAACCCAGAAGAAACAGGTGAGATTCGGAACAGTGAAATGAACTCATCAAGAAGAAGAAGAAGAAAACTCTACCTTTTTAGCTGATTCGTTTCGATGAGACCCAGATTGAAATGACTTAGCTGAAATAAGTAGGGTTTTGTGATTCCTCAGCGGCAGTAGAGAAATAGATGTTCATCGTTGAAGGGGTTGTGGTGCTGGGCAGCGGCGAGTTCGTGTGATTTTTGGAGGTTTTTTTTTTCTTCCTGCAGAAATGCAGTGCAGAGTGGAGGAGAATGCTTCCGCTACGAGAGCGAAACTCTGGGGCTTCCGACGATTTTCTAAATCGATTGGGCATTTATCTCCTCTATCCTAATTTTAAGATCTTAATTCGAATTTCCATTCTACCCATAGGACAGGGATCTAGTACAATTGAATAGTACTACTCACTCAAAGCAAGTGCTTATTTTGGAATAAAAGAGTATTTATTTTAAAATCAAGGTAGTGTTCATTCTAAAAAAATATAGTGTTCATTTTTACATATTTGTTTATTACAAACATAATTTTAATATATGAATAATGTAGTGTTCATTCTTAAACAACGTAGTGTTAATTCTAAGTAACGTAGTAGTCACTCTAAAACAACATAGCATTCATTCTAAATTCTCACCTAAGGACGGAAAAGGCCTATAACGTCTATCGTCTGCTAGGATCGTAGTTGTCAATCTGCCACAGTCATTGCAACCCCCACCTGGACCAATTGCAAGGGTTGAAAGCTAGGGTTCTACTGTCATGTTTGCCATCGCCATTGGATGAGGCAGCCGGTGCTCGTTTGTTTGTAGGTTGTCAATTGACGGTTCCTCTTCCTCTTCTGATCGCCGCGTGATTTATCAATCTGCCTCTTCATCCCCATCTAATGCGCCAAGCGCTTCTCTTTGTGGCTTCCTCTTCTGATTGCCAGGATGTCGTGCCGTTTATGCTAATTTTTGCCGGTTGTACGGGAAGAACCGTTTGAATTACTCCCTCCGTCCACCAATGATCTTCACATTGCGCGTTACGAAGTTTGACCGACTTTATTTTTAATTCAATTTATTTGATTGTACAGATAAAATTTAAAAATAAAATTTATATAGTAAAAAAGTAATGAAAAGTTCTACAAAACTAGAGGTGACAATATTATTTTATTTTATGAAATGAATGGTTTAAATAAGCAAACAAAGTGAGTTAAGTTTGACCATGTGAATAGTATCTGGGAAGATCTATGGTGGACAGAGGGAGAATGATATGTTGGGCACTATAATTCAATTTTTAGATAAACAAAAATCATAACACATGAGCCAACAATATTTAATTTCAATTATACCAAAAAATACTTTTAATACTCATTTTGCACTTTAAAGTTATACACCATAAAATAATTAGATTTATCAAACACTTAAATCTACTTTTGTATGGAATAATTCTCAAAAGTTATCTTAAAATAATACTTTAATTATACAAAATTTAAAACACTTCACCATTTTTTCTCTTGTATATATTTTTTAATTCGATAAAATTGAGTGTCTGCCAACTATTTTGAATGACTAATAAGTTTAACTGATTTGACTGGCTTGATACATTGGCTGATTGTGAAAAATGTTTTGTAAAAATAAATTGTTTACAATTAGTTGTTTTGAGATTTAAAAAATAAAAGAATCTATATATGTACATATATAAGAATAGCAATATAACCAAATTTTCTCATCAAAGTAAGATAGATAGTAAATAGTTTACTAAATTTTTTTTAATTTGTCTAACGATTTTTTTAAAAGTAATCTGTATTAATTTTCCAAAGTTTTAAATACATTTGTAATAATAATGTAGGTATTGGATTAAGCTTCTAAAAATATTTATTTTACTTTTACCGGGTAATTTAATAAGTTAATTTGAGTATAGAGAATAAATTACTCTTGTACTGAGTATTTAATAATTTAAATTAGGAATTAATAAACCAAATGAATATTAAAAGGACTAAAAACAAAATTTATAAATTTTAAAGCGATCAAAACAAATACTCTGTATTTATATTCAAGGAGGACTATTTGAAAAATAAAATTTTACAGGGGTGGTTTGATTAAAATAATTTCAGAAGAATAAAAACAAAACGCATAAATTTTACAACGACAAAAACATATTAAACCATTTTCTAATTTTTTTATTATCTCATATTTTAGTTTTAAATTTTTTTATTTATTATTTTAAATTATGATTTTTTTCTCATTTAATTTATTTTTTTCTAAATTCAATATTTTCAGTTTTATTTTTAATTTTTAATTTTTTACAAATATTTTAAAATAAAAATGTTTAAAAAAATAAAATTTTAATAGTCAAGTCCAAAAACTATTTCCTTGGTTTTTCAAGCCGAGCAGTCAAGTGAAAAAGTTATTTACCAAACAATGATTTTAGCTGTTCGATTACTTAAAACAACCTGAATTTAGACAAAGAAGCCAAAAAACAATCAAAAAGTCATTTTCCAAACATGACCAACGACATACAACCTCAAATACTTAAAATAAAAAATGAAATTACAAACAAAGTATGTGCCGATCGCCATTAGAAAGCGTAGCTCATATCCACCAAATGAAAAAAAGTAAATCAACTGTGAAAAAGTAATAGATCTAAAAAGTTATTTTTCCATCTCCAAATGAAGATGTAAATTCAACAAGGGATTGCAAAAGAAATTTCATTCATCTCTTCATTCTCTTCCACGATTCAGCTAGCTAGGATTTGAAGATGAGAACGAAGACTCGCAAAGAATAATACAGGAGAACGAATAGAGAAGGGAGAGCCTCGAGAGTAACAAAGAGCGAGTAGAGTAATGAATAGTGATTCTTTGACTTTTGCTCAAGCCTTTAGGTACACAAGTTCTCTTTAATTTTCAGAAAAAACAACTTTTGATTATGATGGCCTACGCATTGACGGTCAACAAAAGTTAGGACCAATCATTGAAGCATGTGGGAGTATTGATCAATAAACCAGTTTTTAGTCATATTCAACTATATGTTGTCTCTCGAGCAACCAATTGGCGTGGGTTGAAGGTGTTAATTAGCAACTTTGAATATCACAACAAATTTTGTTTATAAAGAAGTATTTGAGAACCTTTACATTTCTTATTATTGTAGTTTAATTTTTTCATAATTGTATTCAACATTAATATGTAATGCTTTAAATCTTTAGAGTGAAATCAAGTACCGGAGTAGTATATTTTTCTATTCAGTTAATCGTTTTTAACCTTTGAAATATAATTAAATAATATATATATTGTATTATAATTTGATAAAATAATTTTTTGAAAACAGTTTATATACTAAATCTAATAAAACTATTTTTGTATCAATATATAATATCATTTTTATTTAAATTGAGATTAATGTTATCAACTTTGACAAAAAAATCAAAAATAGAAAAATATTTCGAGACACAAAAAATAGATTACATTTCTAACAAAATTAGAGTAGAGAAGATCTAGCTCACTACTAGTCCACTACGGAGTACATTCCAAATCGTCTATTGCTCTCACTTCCCCCGTAAGTTGCAGGATATTAGCCCCATGTTATTTTCAAGAATCAAATCGCTCAGGCCTCTGCAATTCCCCAAAGCTTCCGTTCACTTCTCTTCACCAATTCCCTTTCCCGCTATTCCCCTTCAAGATAAAGTAGCGACCTCCATTCCCCATCCAACTGTGAAATCACTCTCACATCTTCTAAAACAGCGCCCACCCATATCTCAGATCAAGCAAATTCATGCTCGAGTTGTATCATTGTCACTCTCTTCCCACTCTTCACTTACCGACTCTCTAATCCACTGCTATCTATTCGCCAAAGATCTTTCATCTTCTAAAGCCCTGTTCGACAATTACCCTTTACCCTCACCGCCAGTCTTGATATGGAATCTCATGATCCGAGCCTACTCCAAGCTTCAAGATTCTCCAGAACCCATAAATTTATTCCGCAAAATGGCAGCTTTAGACCCCCCTTTCCGGGTTGTTCCAGATGACTACACGTTCACTTTCCTCATCTCATCATGTTCCCGCCAAGCGTGGTTGGTGCATGGTGCAACTGTCCATGGGCTGGTGATGAAAAATGGGTATGCATCGAATTTGTATGTCTCCAATTCGTTGGTTAACATGTATGGAATTTTCAATAGAACAGACGATGCTTGCATGGTTTTTGATGAAATGCCAGAGAGAGATGTGTTCTCATGGACCAGTTTACTGGGTGCCTTTGCCAAAAATGGAAAGATGTGGCATGCAGGTCAAGTGTTTGGTAAAATGCCAGTGCGAGATGATGTTTCTTGGGTTGTTATGCTTTCTGGTTTTGTTGGTAGTGGAAGGTACATGGAATGTCTAAGGTATTTTCGTGATATGTTGTCTCGGTGTGAGCTTAATGTAAAGCCTAATGAGGCCGCTCTTGTTTGTGCCATCTCTTCTTGTGCTCATATGGGGGCATTGGAACAGGGTAAGTGGATTCACACTTACATCGATAAAAGTGGGATCCCATATACCGCGAATGTGTTAAGTGCTCTTATTGATATGTATGCAAAATGTGGTAGGATAGGTTGTGCAGAATTAGTATTTAACAAAATAACAAGGCCGAATGTTCACAATTTTACGACTCTGATATGTGGGCTATCTATTCATGGTCTCGGTAAAGATGCCATCAATTTTTTTTACCAGATGTTAGATGCAAATATCAGTCCAAATGAGGTGACCATTTTAGGAGTCTTAAATGGTTGCAGCCATTCTGGCCTTGTTGAACAGGGTTCATATGTCTTCTATAATATGGAGACTTTATGGGGGATTGAGCCCAAGATTGAGCACTATGGCTGTTATGTTGATTTACTTGGCCGTGCTGGCTACTTGGAGAAGGCTTTTGAAGTAATCCGAAGCATGCCAATTGAGCCTGATATCGTTTTATGGAGGGCTTTGCTCAGTGCATGCAGGACCCATCGTAATTCTGATTTTGGAGAGAGCATTATAGACTATATTAAGGGCCTTGCTCCATCTGCATCTAGTGTAGGTGAAGTGCTTCTTTCAAACTTGTATGCTTCTCTAGGTAAATGGGAGAGAGTTGCTCAACTGAGGGAGACAATGACTGAGAGGAAAAGTCGGTCTGATATTGGATGTAGCTGGATTGAGGTTAATGGCATTGTTCATGAATTTCGTGTTGCAGAAAAGTTGCATCCACAGATTTTAGATATTCTTGAAAAATTAAAAGAAGTATTGCAAAAGGCTCACGAAGTAGGCTATGTTGCTAGTACCATGCACATTTCATTTGATATTATTGAAGAGGAGAAGGAACATGCCATCGCCTGGCACAGTGAGAAGCTAGCTGTTGCATTTGGACTGATGAGTACTATACCTGGGACTGCTATACGAATTGTCAAAAATTTAAGAACATGCGAGGATTGTCATTCTGCTTTGAAGGCAGTTTCAAAAGTTTATGAAAGAGAGATTATTGTGAGAGACCGCTCACGCTTCCACACTTTCCAAGGAGGAAGTTGCTCATGCAATGACTATTGGTAGCTTTTACATTTCAGTGCGGAAAGTATTTGATCTGAGCAGAGAACGAGGAAGATCATTGCTATCAACAAGATACTAGGAGTATGAAGTGTTGTAATTCAAGCTTTGTATATTTAAGAGGATAAGCTCACAAGACCATTAAGCATTTGGATTCAACTGTAAACAATACTCCCCCTCACCCCACAAAGAAGTTCACACTTTCCTTATTAAGATGTCCCAAAGTTCAAACATCAACTATGTCCTTTCAAAACAATGAAAATGTGGCTCAGAAAATTTAAACATTTTTCTAACCACACACTTTTCACTTTTCAGACACTTGTCTCTCCTCTAAACAAATTCTAACCACACACTTTTCACTTTTAAACACTTCTCTTAAGCGCTATGAAGTCAAATTCTGAACTTCTTTATGCGACAAAGGGAGTATAATCAAGCAGGATGAAATATGCTGTTGAACACTTTATGATTTGCAAGATTAGGTGGATAGGATCTTTTGTTTCCCATTACACTTTTGCAAAATCTGCCCTTTCCAGCCACAAGTATATCTCAAGGTCTAACTTTAATGCAACCGTTCATATGTTAGTGTTGGTTATTAGATGGATTGTGTATCCACAGGAAGTGTGTATACTAGAATTGTGTATACTAGAAGTGTTGACTTCACTCCTTGCATAATTGGAGATGTGTCACCGGCAATTATGCAAATCAAACCTCATCTGGCCGAAGGGACCCTCATGAATGGTGCGACAATCTCAGGTTAGTTTGTTAAACAATTCGTGTTCTTAACTGATTTGAGATATTAATAGATGAACCAGTCATTAAGTTTAATTTTGTGTTTGAATTTAAAAAGCAGTAATGGGGATACAAAACTTTACCCTTTCATGTCTGTTCTTGTTTGCAAAGGATTGTTGTTTTCTCTTTACATGACTATACATCCTTCCATTTTGGTTTTGTTGATTAAATTTTTATTTCGTTGTTTTCCATTTACTTATTTTTTTTGCACAGGTATCTGTTTTCAGTTATTCAGCTTGATATTTACAGTGTGAGGTGTGTAGGCTCTAAAGGGTGCTTGGTAAAAATATAATATAAACGAGGAAGTGATGTTATAATGAGGTAATTCTTATTTATGTTTAAGCTTATAATTCTTTTTATACTAATAATTACTATTAGTATTGAATTGTGATTGTCTAATACATCGAAATGGAAGGCAAACGTGCAATAAGCTTTGCCGCTAGCCC
>OOIL02000889.1:2086057-2147729 GCA_900332095.2 Cuscuta campestris | reverse complement strand
CAAACGTGCAATAAGCTTTGCCGCTAGCCCTTTTTGAATAGCTTTGTTTTCTTTAAAACTTCTACATTATAGAAGTGTATAGGGTAAACTGTAAAGGTAACTGATAAAGCTCGAGGAAAGTGTTGATCAGCCAATGCTGAAAATGAAGCTAACTTATGGATACCGAACTTTTTCTCCCCCATCCTAAAATTTTCTTCCCATGTTGAGTTGACACTATTTTTAAGAAAATGGGAATTGTGTGATTGTACTCCCTCTCTCACAAAATGAAGTTTACACTTTTCTATTTTCCGGTTTAGGACAAGTTAATGTGACGAGAATTTCTCCTTTAAATAACGTTCATCCACACGCCTTTCACCAAACAACTTACACTTTTAAATGCTTCTTAAACTTGTGGAGTATGAGTGTAAATTTCATTTTGGGCGGAGGGAGTAGATGATTTTGAAGTAAGAGAAAATATACGGACCACACAAACATTCCCTTAAAAGGAAATGAGAAGTTTTAGGACAACTTAGTAAGGAAAGTGAGACGAAAATTGGATGATCCTCAGTTAAGTTTGATGAAATGGTTGTTTTATTGAAGGAGAAAGACCAAAATAAGAGTAAAACATAAAGAAAGAACCAAAATAAGACCTTCACGTTTTTATTCCAAAATAAGAGTTACAATGCCAATAATGTCAACATATAATACCAAAAAACATTGTAGAATGCCAATATACCGTGCCACATTGTCACAATGCAAAGTCCTATTTTTGTGATAAAAACATGTCACACCTATTTTGGGGATAATGACTATTTTTACTTCTATTTTGGGTGACTTCTTTTTTATATTAAAAATACATTTTAAAACTATTTTTTCTAAAACTATTATGTTTCTTCCTTTTATCATCTATTCACAGGCTGCATGTTAAAAAATTTAAGGTCCTAGGGATGGAATTTGAACTGAAATAAAAGGAGAGAGATATTGCGTCCCACTTGAAGTAATGAGAAATATGGTGGATGATCATTATTGCTACGATCTAATGGAGGTAAGTAAATCACCAATAAGCTTTTACCTCTGTGTTTTAATTTTGGTTTTTGGATTTGCTACTCTTTTATACTAGTGCTTCGGGGCTGCCCTAAAGATTCTTTATAAAATTAAGAAATAAAAAACCAATCACCCTGGTATGTTTGTTAAAAGTGGGGGTTTAGAGAGTTATGCAACCTATGCTCTAACAAGTGCCGACCACAATATTCTCAATCATGATTCCAAATTGCATAACAAAGTCACCGTGTTGTGGTTCGAAGTAAGGAATAAGCTAAGAAGGTAGCATATAAGAGGTTGGTGGACTGAAGTGATGAGTATGTTAGGGTCTTTAAGAGTGGAGTATAAGATTGCCGTAAGGACGTTAAGTTAGAGGTTAGAACTTACAAGGGCAAAGAATGCAGCTTTTGAATGCCTCTAACTTAGAACAACAGACCAGTAATAAAAAGTTATTCTGGCTAGCTAAGGCACGTGATAAAGATGCAGTGAAGGACAACGATGACATGATTTTGTTTGACACATTGGATGTGTCCATAGTTATTAAGCCGCCAAGGCGAGGCGCGGTGCCAGTGTATTGCCATGATGCCTAGACGACTGCCTAGGCAATAATTAGGCGACTTAGGCGGCAACACATAAGAAATCAAGATTGGTATAAATTAGTAATACTAATAGAAATATAAACATATGTGTTCTCTAATCCTAATCAAGATTTCAAATATACATAGAAAAAATAAACAGACCATAATATGAAAAAAGAAGAATATGAAATATGATTAAAACACAATATGCGACTTCTTATTGGAAAGTAAATACCGAGTATGAAAAAAGTCACTGACTAAAACCATAAAGGATTTTCATAAGGCATTGATGCACCATCGCAAGAGGAGCTGGCCGCCACGATGCCTAGGCTTCCATGGCCGAAGGGAGGGGGAGTGTGGTACCTCTTGTTCCGGTTAAGGTAACGAGAGGGTAATTAGCATCTACATGCAAGTACCGTTACGTCTTGCATACATCTAGAGCCAACCCCATTGACAAACAAGAACCGTTTAGGAGTTCGGTATATTTCTAACCCAACTCGGCTAAACATTTTTTCTAGAGCACGAAGTGTGCTTCCCCGCTAGGTCTATCATAAAACTCCCAAAACGTACATACACAACTTCAACCTCTGCCCAATTAAACGCAGTGAAACAAACAAATAGAACAGCTTGTAAATTTATTGACCTCGGAATCTAAGTCTAACGGAAACTACAATGACATCGTCCCTAACCTCGAGTGAGGGTTTTAGCCACAATACATGATCAACACACGTAAGAACAACAGAATGGGATACATTACGAAGAAAAAGAGAGAGAGAGATTACACAGGAGAAAATTTGGACTCGGATGGGTCAGACCCCAGCTCTTTCATCCAAATCTTGAACAAGAAAAAGACGGAGAAAAAGAGAAATTGGGATGAAAGGGGAGATAACATAGGCTACCTCATGAATGGTGCGACAATCTCAGGTTAGTTTGTTAAACAATTCGTGTTCTTAACTGATTTGAGATATTAATAGATGAACCAGTCATTAAGTTTAATTTTGTGTTTGAATTTAAAAAGCAGTAATGGGGATACAAAACTTTACCCTTTCATGTCTGTTCTTGTTTGCAAAGGATTGTTGTTTTCTCTTTACATGACTATACATCCTTCCATTTTGGTTTTGTTGATTANTCTATTTTCCGGTTTAGGACAAGTTAATGTGACGAGAATTTCTCCTTTAAATAACGTTCATCCACACGCCTTTCACCAAACAACTTACACTTTTAAATGCTTCTTAAACTTGTGGAGTATGAGTGTAAATTTCATTTTGGGCGGAGGGAGTAGATGATTTTGAAGTAAGAGAAAATATACGGACCACACAAACATTCCCTTAAAAGGAAATGAGAAGTTTTAGGACAACTCAGTAAGGAAAGTGAGACGAAAATTTTATTCTTATTAGATTGTCAAAAATTGGATGATCCTCAGTTAAGTTTGATGAAATGGTTGTTTTATTGAAGGAGAAAGACCAAAATAAGAGTAAAACATAAAGAAAGAACCAAAATAAGACCTTCACGTTTTTATTCCAAAATAAGAGTTACAATGCCAATAATGTCAACCTATAATACCAAAAAACATTGTAGAATGCCAATATACCGTGCCACATTGTCACAATGCAAAATCTTTTTTTTGGGATAAAAACATGTCACACCTATTTTGGGGATAATGACTATTTTTACTCCTAGTTTGGATGATTTCTTTTTTATATTAAAAATACATTTTAAAACTATTTTTTCTAAAACTATTTTGTTTCTCCCTTTTATTATCTATTCACGGATTGCATGTTAAAAAATTTAAGGTCCTAGGGATGGAATTTGAACTGAAATAAAAGGAGAGAGATATTGCGTCCCACTTGAAGTAATGAGAAATATGGTGGAGGATCATTATTGCTACGATCTAATGGAGGTAAGTAAATCACCAATAAGCTTTTACCTCTGTGTTTTAATTTTGGTTTTTGGATTTGCTTCTTTTTTATACTAGTGCTTCGGGGCTGCCCTAAAGATTCTTTTTAAAATTTAAGAAATAAAAAACTAATCACCCTGGTATGTTTGTTAAAAGTGGGGGTTTAGAGAGTTATGCAACCTATGTTCTAACAAGTGCCGACCACAATATTCTCAATCACGATTCCAAAGTGCATAACAAAGTCACCATGTTGTGGTTCGAAGTAAGGAAGAAGCTAAGAAGGTAGCATATAAGAGGTTTGTGGACTGAAGTGATGAGGATGTTAGGGTCTTTAAGAGTGGAGTATAAGATTGTCGTAAGGACGTTATTTTAGAGGTTACAACTTACAAGGGCAGAGAATACAGCTTTTGAATGCCTCTAACCTAGAATTGCGGACCAGTGATAAACAGTTATTCTGGCTAGCTAAGGCACGTGATGAAGATGCAGGATCTAGAACATGTGAGATGTGTGAAGGACAACGACGACATGATTTTGTTCGACACATTAGATGGGTCCATAGTTATTAGGGCGCCAAGGCGAGGTGCGGTGCCAGTGTATTGCCATGATGCCTAGACGACTAGGTGACTTAGGCGGTAACACATAAGAAATCAAGATTGGTATACATTAGTAATACTAATATAAATATAAACATATGTGTTCTGTAATCCTAATCAAAATTTCAAATATACATAAAAAAACAGACCATAATATGAAAAAGAAGAAGAATATGAGATATGATTAAAACAGTTTGATGCATGTTTTTTGCTGACGATATCGTATTGATCAACGAGACAAATAGGGAATTTACTGAAAAGTTGAAGTTGTGGCATTATTCCCTAGAATCCAAAGGCTTTAGACTGAGTAGAATAAAGTTGAATACTTGAAATGTTGCATCAATGGTCGTAAAAGTTATGATTGATTCACACCCAGTGTCTAGGAGGACTAGTTTCAGTGTCTTTGGCACATGAGGGGATAGACATGGATGTTGTTTATTGTATCAGTGATCAGCCTTATTTGTTTGAATTTCCCTTTTTCATTTCTTTTTTCAATTCTTCTCCAACTTTCTTCCTAATTAATTCTTGTTCCAATTGTTTTGCTCCGCTCCGGGTCTTGAATTTGATTGTGAATCTTCTTTAATTCTTCTATTTTCCTTTCTTTTTTTTGACTTCTCCGCTTTCATCACCTAAAATATAAAATCAACATTTGTAAGATAAGATTAATCGTTTTAGAAACGAAATGTTACTCAATTAAAACCATAAAATAGGTGAAAATAAGTGTTGAGAATTTAGAGTCACTTGGGCAGAGTGGAAGTTGCCTTTAGAGTCCTTTGTGACAAGAAGTTTCCGACAACGGTGAAAAAAAATTCTACTGTTTCGTAGTTAGACCGGTTATGCTTTACGAAGCGGAGTGCTTTAAGAATGGTTAAGACAAGGGTTTCGTGAAAATGGCATTACCCAAGCTATGGTAACTCGGTAAGAAATTTGGCAATACTCTCCCCAATATATCCATTTGTTGAAGTTATCCTAGTAGAAATAAAGGTAGCATATTAATGAAAGCAGAATTTCTAGAGAAGGTCAAGATTCATGAAAGACAATTGAAGGAGAAGAAGACTGGTTCAAGATAGAAAAAAGGTTCTAGGTAATTTTTATTTGGAGATCTAAGAGTGTGTTTGGTTTTCTTGGGGGGGGTTGATATTTTCTCAGAAAATTTCAATTCAACGGTCCGTTTGGTTAGGGGAAACTTTTTTTCTAGAAACGGTTTTCTAGGAGAAAAAGATTTCCAAAGAAAAGTATTTTCCTCCACATTTTTCATTGTTTGGTAGGATGGAGTTTTTTTTAACAACATTTCATTTTCCATTGTTAGAAATAAAAATAGTAGTACAAACTAATCATAATTATTTGAGTGGATAACAAAATAAACATCAAAGATTAGTTGTTCAAACACTAAATTATTGGAAGTGGGGTTGTTTTAGTTGATGAACTTCTGAAGTCAAATCTTTCAAGGCTTGTCGTTTTTTGTTACAAAAAATGCTCTACCTTGGGTTTCATTCTCGACAAGATGATCAAATACAAAACCTAAGAACTCTTCATACCCTTCATCAACCTTTATGCTTCTTGATATAATTGCTCAATATCAAGCTTGGATTTGGAGAATTTTTGGAGAGCCACAACCAGCTCACAAAGCTGGGGTAGTCATCCATTGAACATCAGGGGCGGCCTCATGAGCTCTCTTTCGGGTCTTCTCTGATTCCGATGGTAGAACACATGAATAAGCCGATTTCGTTGTCTTTCACCATCTCACTATCACACTATCATTCTCTTCTAGATTTATTACATGATCATACTGAGACTACACATTAATTTTTGCAAATGATTTGGCACAATTTTCTTTTGCAACATCATTCCCAACAACGATTGCCATCTCATCACAGGACTCAAGTTTCTTGTTCAAATACATGTCATGAGTTGGATATGCCTAATACAACAACAATCTCCCCTTTTGGCAATTTTTTTAACAAAATATACCGTGCACCAAACCCATGAAAGATTCAAGCATCTTTTAAAAACAAGGCCTTTTCTCCCCCCTTTTCACACAAAATATGCCAAATTGATTATAGTAAAAAAAAGTAATACCGAGTTCTTTTAAAAAACATACTCCGTACAACAATTACAAACGCAAAATAAAAAAATCTGCCTGTAACCACATCTTGCTTCAAAAAGCACGCTAATTCTTTTTCAGATCATCATGATTGTTTGCAACGAACCACCCATAGATCAAGCTAATAAATTAAGCCTAACTTGCTCTGATACCAATTGAAAGTTCATGGTGGTGCAACGAAAATCATCCATGGAAAGTTATGCAAACAAATCAATCAACTATGCTGCAGAGAAGATACTGAAGTAGTGTCACATTAATAGATGACAGATAGTGTGCTATAACACCTTCTTCATCACGAGCACACACACAGAAATAGATGATGCAGAGGGTGTTACATCGACTACTGGACAGAATGTTGTAACTATAAATTGCGTAAAAAAAACACTAAATATGTTTAAGCAGTTCGGAAAAATCTCTTACTCTACGAGGCCCACGTCTGTGTAATAGCCCTCTACCAAAATTACTAGATGCAAGTTACACCGGTACATTACAACATAATGAGACAAACTTCTCCGAATTGTTATGACAAAACTTCTTATATAGGATTTCTAACTCGAACCATGTTTAGATCCGCTTTGGCTATCACATCTCCACGGAGATCACAAGGACAAACGTGTTGACAGCCCTCTCCTTTAGCTCTGGTTCATCTCCTGGTTGTCACGATATGTTTTTCGTTGTAGGACTCATTCTTCATGTAGATCGTAACTTTCTTCACGCAAGGGAAGATCCGGGATGCGACGAAAACACTCTTCATAAACGTATATTCTGTGTTTCCCTCTCAATTGCTCTAAGGAATTCCCATGGATCTGCTACGTTTTTATAGGATTCTGCAAAGACAATCCTAGGAAGAATATGTTTGTAGAAGTTGTCTTGAATACAATTTTAATCTTAAACCACAAGTAGCTTAAAACCTTCTAAATACTAGCTGAATATATTATAAATAAATCCCAACATGTAGTTACCATCCCAACAGGTCTATAATTTTGAAAATTGCATATCACAACTTAAAATTCCATACACAGACCTTTGATCCCGTACAATGTCTGTAACATCTTCTAACATCTTCTGTGTCAACTTCAACAACAGTAAAAACTCTAGAAATCAAAATAAAATAAACCTCTTCTAACAAATAAAGGTTTACCTAGTATAACTTCTATCAAACGTGAGTTTCTGTTTTGCCAAAAGACTAACCAACACCTTGGAACTAACAGAAAGGAGTATTAACATTATAAAAAATTCAATTTTTTTGTTTTAATTGAGTTCATATGTGATAGCGTTTTTCGTCACAAAAGTAGAGGACGGTGAATTTTAAGAGATCTAAATTCGAAAATGATTTTTTTGAACATCTTTGGGATTACAAGTCTTGTCACAAGGTAACGGTTGATGGAAAAAAAATTAAATGTTAAAAAGTCACAAACGCCGTCACAAAGACAAAAAAATCTTTAAATTCAACCTATGTTGTGATGGCGGGATCCGTCGCAACGACATCATCACAAATGTGTTTCCGGCGGGTTTGTTGGCTTAGCTACCGCCACAATTCGTGTCCCCACTAACCCTTTTTTTTTTGTAGTGATTATTTTGGGGTGAAGGTAACAATACACGGGAGTAATATTTAATCTAGTGGAACAAAAAAAAGACCCCCTCATGCGATATAGATTCATAAAAAATTATAGGGAGTATTTAGCCATTAACTTTATTTTGGTGTGAATGAGATAAGTGAAATTTGCACTAAGTAGTACTAAAATATATGTCATTTCTCAATGTAGTATTTAAATTTTTTTATTTCTTAAATAGTAATTGAATAATGTCTAGTGCCGGGAACAATATATGTCTAGCGATTGTGGATATTTAGTTTGAACAATGTCTAGTGACAGTAGATATTTACTTGAATAATGACCAGTGAACAATGAGCAATGATACTACATTAGGAAATAAAAATATATGATACTATAGTAAAAAAAATCACTATGTTTTAAAACTATTTAGGTAAATTAATGTCTCTTAGATAAATAAGTGTATAGGTACATTATTCTAAACTCCATAATAATAACACTTGTACCTATGCCTGCAGATGTTTTGTTGTTTGCATGTGCTTTTTTGGACTGACTCATTTGCATCCCACATGATACTCCATACTTCCCATGACAATCATTTTATTGTATTCCCTCCCTCTCAAATTGGCGAGTTTACACAATTTGAAGAACCTAACATTATAAGATGGTATACAAATAAAAAGTGCAATTTATATTTTTAAAAATTACATTTATGGTTCTACAAAATAAATATTAATATTATTTTATCAAATGACTAATAAAAATATGAAAATAAATAGACGTTATATATGACCTAGAGCCCCAGAATAGTAAATGTGTCACCTCTTTTGGGATAGGGTGAGTATTTATTTAAATAAAATAGGAGTTCGCATTGGAGTAATGTTACACTGTATACAAACATTTCACAATACTTTTTGGTAATATATATGGTCATGATTAATATTGTGAATACATTTTAACTCCTATTTCGAGAATAAAATATGGAAGTTCTATTTTAGTATATTTTTATTGTTTTACGCTTATTTTAGTCTTTTTCCCGTTTATTTACACAGCTCATCAAAATATTTTCTTACTAGAGTACCGTCATTGTTCTAATTCAACCGATGTTGGTATGAACAATCCACCGACATTGACCACCAGTACTGTTCAAGAGGAAGGATTTAACTCTGTTGCAGCACAACAGCCCTCCGTTGTCCCCTACGATCCCATGCTTCAACCAACATTACTGTTCACGTCAAATAAACCCTTAAACCTGAGACGTAACGGTCAGCCAAACTCCTCCACGGTTCATCGTCACGGTACCTTTAGACTGTCGTAGGAACGATCGACCGTACCTTGTCTAGTTATTGTGAATTATGTACAGTACGATAGCTTTAATTTATATAATTAATTTTATTATGTTGATAAATGATTTAGGGTGATATTATGTTAGAGGCTTAATAGATTACTTTTGGGGTTAAATGATTAAGTTTGAGAGTTTGGATGTGAGTGATTCAGGTATTGAGTATGTACATACAAAAGGTCCTAGAACCGGTCAGGCGCCCGGGGACCACTCAAACTGTGTGTCTAGAACCAAAAGAGTATTTATACCCAGACTGGGAAAGGCCACAGACCAAATTCTGAACCTGAACAGAAGGTCGCTTGGACCCAGACTCAGGGAAGTCTTATCGAGTTTTTGCTCTACGGAGAGCAACTCTAGAGTATGGTGAGAATTAAAGGGATTAAATAATGGAAAATGATTAAGGACATGATCTAATTCCTTAAATCAAGTTAAACATTTTCGGGTCTTGGACCACGTGTGTACTCTTTTAAACTTTTTAAGCTTCCGCAACATTGTTTCAATTCTTACTCTGAAACAATTTGTGATGTTGACATTTTAAATCATTTGAATTATTATTATTTTTAAAATGTTTCCTTGAAATAATGGATGTTACTTTACCAATTTGCTAGCGCTTCTGTCCACTTATCTTCGTGAATCGGGTTACGCGGATCGGGGTATAAAACAATCAGCGGTTTGGTGTTGACTATGATGAGACTTTTAGTCCTTTTGTAAAACTAGCAACAGTCCGGATCATTCTCACTATTGCTTTATCACGGGGATGACCCAATCATTAGCTTGATGTCAAAAATGCATTTCTCCGTGGCACTCTTAGAGAGACAGTTTATGCCAGTCAGCCATCCAGGTTTCAGGATCCTACTACGCCGCACTATGTCTGCAAACTTAAAAAGGATTTATATGGCCTCAATTAAGCAGGCACCCCGCTTGTGGTACCACATGTTTGCTGGTTTTATTAAGACCATGGGATTTTGTGGTTGCAAGTCCGACACGTCCCTCTTTGTTTTCTCATATGGGGTAGACATGGCCTACCTTCTCTTTTATTTTGATGATATTGTCCTTACGTCTTCTGGTGCAGCCCTCATTCAGGAGCTCACTCAACAACTTAAGGGAAAATTTGCAATGTTCGATATGGCAGACCTTCACTTCTTTCTGCAGAGGCAGAATGCCATGTTGTGGCTAATGCTGTTGCAGAGACTAGTTGGATCAGAAACCTCCTCCTTGAGCTTCAACAGCCCCTTTGTCGTGCTACTCTTTTTTGCGACAATGTTAGTGCAACCTATCTCTCTTCCAATCCTGTGCAGCACCTATCCACCAAGCATGTTAAAGTTGATATGCACTTTGTTTGTGACAAAATGGTTCTCAGCCAAGTCAGAGTCCTTCATGTTCTTTTGTCCTCACAATATGCTGACATCTTCACAAATGGACTCCCATCTCTACTCTTCACTGACTTCAGAGATAACTTTGGCATGAGACCAGCCCCTCAGCCGTTGTAGTCGGGACTATGTTAAATAAATTGTATATATTTAATATTTAATATTATGTTATTATTCTTGGTAGTTACCATTTTGTATAGAATTCCATTAATATTCTCCTATCTTATTTAGAAGTGGGATTCTAGTATATATTGTTCTAATCACCCCATTATTCAATCAATGAAAACAGCCTTTCATTACTACCACACCATATTTATTACTATTAATATAAGAGAGAATTACTAAAATTGGACTAAAACGTAGTCATTTATTCTTAAATAGGACTACATCTTTTTATTTCCCCAACTCGTACCTACATTATGGGTGGAAGAGAAAAAAAATGAAAGAGTAAGAATTTTTATAAACAAATGGAGTATGTACTAGTACCTCTAAAAAAGGGAAATTCTTTAGTGGATCTAAGATCCATAATCATTTTATGAATTTTGGTGCATTTGTAGCATAAAAGAAGTTGGCCTTTTGCAAAAAAGAAAATATCCAACATGCAAGCACACAAAAAAATATGAAAAAATTTATATTTTAAATACGAACATTGAAACTATGTATGTAAGCATTAGTAACAAAAATCAGCCGGACGGAAATTAAAGTAATACTCCCGGCTGTAAAGTAATATCCATACATTGGGTTTTCTTACACGTACTCGTCCCCTCCGTCCATTATTTTCATGCATGGCATGAGTGTATACTTGTCAGGTTTTGAGTGTTGCCATTTATATATCCTTAGCTTTGAGTACATGCCCCAAGTATGTATATCGATCATCTCTCCACTATTTTCCTGCATACAGTTGTCAGGATTGGCCATTTTTCACAGTTTGCATGTGACATATATAGAGTACGTATCCGTTTTGCCACATTAAAGAATTTAGGATGAGTTAAGGATCACTGGACTAAGTCATAAGGCATTTGAGTTGAATTACATTAAAAAGTTGAATTCAATTGATTAGTTAACTCAATTCAAGAGTTTATATACCTTTTATATACCGATTTTTTACTCTTAGACTTTCGATATTGGATGACACTCTAACACTCCCCCCAAGTAGATAATTGTTAGAGTGTCATCCCACATCGAAAGTTCAAGAGCAAAATAATCGGTATATAAGCTCTTGAGTTGATTTATTTAATCGATTGGATTCAATCTTTTAATGTGATTTAACCCAAGTGTCTGATTGCCTAATCCAATTGTCCATATCCCATCCTAAATTCTATCAACAATCGTGTCATTTTGAGTCTAACTGGTTGGCCACTTGCAAATAGACTCTCTTCGCCTTGATTTTTTTGAGCGCCAACACCTAAAGGACCACGAGTCGCAGGCCACAGGCAGTTGGGTACATACTCCCTACGGACAACTGGGCTAAAAACTAACGGGCCGTTAGGAATGAACGTGTAGACTGCCACCTAGACAAACGAGGTGAGGCAAAACCTGTTCTGATGACATGATAGAATTTAGGATGAGGTAAGGAACACTGGATTGGGTGGGCCATAAGGCACTTGAGTTGAACCACATTATTACTTCAACTTTAAAAATTCCATGAATAGTATTTTGAGTCCATTATGTTAGTGTTGCATAATCCACACATTTGAAGGGAGTAAAAGGGAGGTCTAGGCTGGGGGCGCAGGGGTCGGGCTTGGGTGGTGGTGGGATAGGGGGTTTGGAGTGGGGTCAGAGGAGGTAGAAATCATCAATTTTTTATTTGGAACACCGAAAGAGCCTAAATGAGCGAGTGTAATCCGTTGACATTAATATCCAGTGTCAACGAAACTTACTGATAAATTATTTATGTACAACATACTTTATGTCTATATAAATTTATTTACTTTTTAGTTTATCTAAATAGTCATAATAGATAATTACATAGTAGTATAGAAGGGAGGAAGTAAGTGTGTATATTATTTCAATTCCTTAGGCATGCACTAAATTAAATTTATAGACATTATTAATAAACGTTCTCTAATTTTCAATTTTCATGGTACAATTATTTCGTATATAAACAGAACAACAAAAAAAGTAAACACGTGTATTAATTGCCGTCTCCCACGTACCCAAAGCAAATAGAGATCAGGCTACACATAATCATGCATATTTTGGCGCATATAGTAATAATAAATGAAAAATTAAATTAGTTGAATATCAAATTTAATAAGTTTGAACCAATGTGTAATTTTTTCTTCAAATTTTCTTTGATTGCAAAGATTTCCGTGCCCCAAACGAAAGAAAGAGAAAAATGGTGCATAAATTCATAATACACTTTGAATATTGTGGACTATCTGGAGAAAACCCTAACTCCCAAAGTAAGTAAGATGTCAATGCCCGAAAAATAAATGCGTTATGCCACTCTGAATATCAAAGTGTATTGTCGGAAGAATTTACTGAATACTTCACTGGATAAATATGGACCATGATAGTCATGGAAGGAAATGTGTTTCTTCTAATGTATCTCTACATTTAATATATATCAAGGAAAGAGAATAATAACAATAAGGAAACAAATAAACAATATGGTCACATTCCTATTCTTATTCTTAACACTCCACCCCCACAAATTGGAGCATGTAGCAACGAAATGCCCAATTTAGAAAGTAGCTGCTCTCCAAACGTGACTTGCCTAGGGCTTTTGTATGCATATCGTCAAATTGCTGCGTAGTAGGCACGTATTTCGTGCGGATAACTCCATGCAGAAGCTCATCTCAAACAAAGTGACAGCCAACCATAATGTGCTTCGTTCGCTCATGGAATACAGGATTTGCTGCGATATGTAGCAACGCAGCTATACTATCACATACATCTGATACTCATCGGGCCAGTATGGATAACATCAGGGCCAGCCTAAGGGAGGGCCAAGCAGGCCTATCGGACCGGGCCCAACATTTTAAGGGGCCCAATTATTCATATATATATATATATATATATATATATATATATATATATATATATATATATATATATATACATACATACATATATACACACACACACACTTCAATAAAAATAAAAGATCAATAGCCTAGAGTGAGAGTCGAACACGGAGATGCAAGAGGTGTCAAGAGCTACTCCATCTACTTGAACTATTTAAATTGTTGGTACATAAATTCTGGGTCGATCCCGAGCAGGGGCGGAGCCAAGTGGGAGCAAATGACTGCAATTGCAGTCACTCCCAACTTTGCTTTTTAATACTCCATACCCATACTACATACTAATCCAATATTACCTTTTGTTTTGTGTCTAACCGTTAAACTTCAAAGGCAGAAAAACTGCACAGCAACACTATGTTTCTTTTTTTAGCTTTGGAAAAAAGAGCAATGTGATTTCAACATGTTAATGATAATGATTGAATGAAGAAAATTGTAATGGGTTTTTATTGATATGGAAGTTTTATCTATATATATATATATATATATATATATATATATATATATATATATATATATATATATATATATATATATATATATATATATATATATATTAATGTACATTATATTATGTGTTCGACAAAATGCTTCTGAGACCAATTCTTATTTGAATGTCTCCGGTCACTGATAACCGCTAGACACGAATATCTTCTTCTACTTTTCACCCACTAGTGTTGGATCCTGGCTCCACCACTGGTCCCGAGGATTCATCAGCCTGGACCGAACCAGAAAAAGGCCCTAAAAGTCTTATCCTTAATGGTCTAACAAATTCACGTATGCAAACTAATTATATTTAAATTATAATTAACGCACTATTATTAGAAAAAAAATAAATGACAAAATTATAGTTCTCCTTGCATTCTTGAGAGCAAATTGGTTGATCACATCTTCACAGTCTATGCTCTCTAAGATTTCATTCTCGATAGCTATTACCGCCAATCCGCTAAGTTTTTCTTGAGACATTGTAGACCGTAAGTAAGATTTTAGCAGCTTCAATTTGAAAAAACTTCTCTCTACAATGCTACCGTTACTGGAACAGTCAACAAAATTCTATATGCAATGCAGGCATTCTGGTAACAACCAAGTTCTTTTAAATGCTTCAAATTATCTATGGGGTTGCTAAATTCACTGGTTTGTAATATGTTGAATGATTTCAACTCCATGTAAAGCTCTTTAGCATCAATAATATCCGATCTTTCTTCAAACTTGAGTGCATTTCCAAGTTGATGACAAAACAATTTAAGCTCTTTTTCTTCAATTCCACTCAACTTATGTGGAAACAAAAACCTAAATAATCTCTCATAATCTTTGAATTGTTCAAATCTCATCTCAAGAGAAAATATGGCTTTATCAACAACATAAGAGAAGAAATTGACTGTGAAATTCTCTTCAGTTATAAATGAAACTTCTTCGCTACTTGAACACTCATCAATTATTTTTTTCCTTCGAATCAAACGCTTTTCTCGAAATATCGAAGGTATATCCATTTCAGTAGTGATCTCCTTTGCTTCATCAATTGCTTTTGAATAACTAGTTTCTCTATAATCCTTGAAGTAGTCAATCAATTCATTTATCTCTTTAATAGCATTATCAAGATGCATATCCTTGGATTGTAACTTCTTGCTCACTATATTTACCAGGTTTATTATTTGATACCAAATAACAATTGATACCAAAAACTCAAATTCACTAAGATTTTCTGCTAGTGACTTTGCTGTTTGAACAATTATATTATCACTATCTTTTTCTTCAACTTCAAGCAAAGCTTCTCGTACATTGGAAAGTTGCATTCTAATTGCCTTAATACTCTCAAGACGACTTTCCCAACGAGTTTGAGATAATGGCTTAAAACTCCAACCTTTAACATTATCTTTCAAAATTTGCCACCGATTAATTGAATGTGCAAAGATAGTATAAATTTTTTGGATGGCTCCAAAAAAATTCTTCCCTTTGACACAAATCTGAGCCATATCACATAATGTAAGATTAAGAATATTATGACAACCACAAGGAGTTTAAAATGCTCAAGGATTGACATCCAAAAATCTCTTTTGAACTCCTTGGTGTTTTCCTTTCATATTTGCCCCATTATCATAATCTTGATCACGAATATCATCAATTTCAAGACCAAGAGACTTTAACTCCTCAATTGTAATATCAAACAGTCCTTTTCCGGTGGTATCATTAACATTCAAGAATGTGAAATGATATATTTGAATTATTAAGTTTTTGAAAAGGTTATTAAATTTGTAGAAAAATAAATATAAGGGAAGGAAGAAAATGTTAAATCTATCAGTTATTTAATATATTTAATATTATATATATATATATATATATTATAATTATGGTTGTTACCTATTATAGTTAGAGTTATTATTATATAAAATTACCTTATATAATTAGTCATTAATGTAGAGAATTCTAGAATATATTCCTCCACCTATAACTACATACTTTGTATTCTTATCTTATTCATTCAATCAATAAAGCATAATTTATTATTTTTACATGGTATCGGAGCCTTGTCGACTAAGATCAGAGGTCACCGGTCCGAAACTCAGCGTCACCAGTTTTTTAAAAATTAAAATTTCATGTACAATCATACCAGCACTAATGCACCGGATCTCATCAGAACTCCAAAGTTAAGCATGCTTGGGCGAGAGTAGTACTAGGATGGGTGACCCCTTGGGAAGTCCTCGTGTTTTATTATATACTATTACCTTATATAATTAGTCATTAATGTGGAAGATTCTAGAATATATTCCTCCATCTATAACTACATACTTTGTATTCTTATCTTATTATTCATTCAATCAATAAAGCGTAATTTATTATTTTTACATGGTATCGGAGCCTTGTCGACTAAGAGGTCACATGTCTGAAACTCAGCGTCACCAGTTTTTTAAAAATTAAAATTTCATGTACAATCATACCAGCACTAATGCACTGGATCCCATCAGAACTCCAAAGTTAAGCGTGCTTGGGCGAGAGTAGTATTAGGATGGGTGACCCCCTGGGAAATCCTCGTGTTTTATTATATAATATTACCTTATATAATTAGTCATTAATGTGGAGGATTCTAGAATATATTCCTCCACCTATAAATACATACTTTGTATTTTTATCTTATTCATTCAATCAATAAAGCTTAATTTATTATTTTTACATGGTATCAGAGCTTTCGTTCTTGGTGACCTAATACATTCCGCTTTCTCTGCCGCCGTCGTTGGTGATTTATCCGACGACGGTGGCCTCACTCCCACTTGTTCCTCCAATAATGATCTGTCATACTTCTCCATCCGACTCCAGATCCATCACCACTGTTTCCTGATTTAAATCATATCATCACCACAACCTGCTTAGTCGGTAAGTCTACGGTCAAATGCATCTTCGGCAGTACCTCATTCGTTGTATTTCTTCTCTAACTAAGTCGCGCATGACTCCAGCGCACGTCAATCTTATCCCTTCTTCAATATCAATGGCACGAGTCTGTCCGCACCGGCTCTTCTCTCATCCTCCTCGAAACAGGCACATTTCTTTCCCAACAATCTTTCTTCTTCTCTTATGATCCAAATACATTCAGTCTGCTCCAGCCGAAGATATGTCTCTAGTTTCTTATCACGACTCTGGTCATCATTTAATTTACAATTGGCGTTCAATCTTCATCGTTGAGGACGATGGGAGCATGTTAAATCTATCAACTATTTAGTATATTTAATATTATATATTATAATTATGGTTGTTACATATTATAGTTAGAGTTATTATTATATAATATTATCTTATATAATTAGTCATTAATGTAGAGGATTGTAGAATATATTCCTCCACCTATAAATACATATTTTGTATTCTCATCTTATTCATTCAATCAATAAAGCGTAATTTATTATTTTTACAGAAAATAATTAAGTATGGAAGAATTAAAAAAAGGAAGTAAATATTCAATTGTTTTGAAATCTAGATTTTTTTCTTTATTTAATTTGTTTGACATGCAAAGTTTGTTTATTTCTCTCTTGTCACTTCACATATTACTTGTTAAAAAGTGATACCTCAAGTTCGTCACATGTCGCGTCTCAGCTCAACCAAATGTCATGTACGTTCTTTTAGCCTGAAGTCCGCTTTTTATATGTAAAGGAATAAAGGATACAGAGTAATTATCCTACATATCGTATTTGTTCACTATTTATCTGCGAATCACTTCTTATCCTACCATATGATAAAGTAAGGACAAAAATGGAAAGGAATACCAAAATCGCACATTTTTAATTGAATCCAGCCACTGTATTTCAAAGTGAAAAAGACTGATGGGATAGATGCAGCATAAAGTTTCAAAACTATGTTTCAAAATAAATTTAATAATGATATCAAATTTATGCTCCCTCAGACTTAGATTAACTTTTATATATAGTAACTTTTACCTGAAATTGTAAGAAAAAATATTTAATTATAATGTAAATTTCAAATAATTGGGTTATTTTTAAGATCTAGTTTGGTATATCAAATGTTTATAAATTTTTTTTATTTGAAATTATATTTAATTTATGGTTAAAGTTTTTGGCTACAAATAATTTAGAGCAAAAGGAGTCTCAATTCAATGCATTTTTTCATAATTGTCCATGAGTATTTGTCCAATTTTAACTTTTTTCAATCAACTATTTCTAACTTTTGACCTAAAATTAAATAAAATATACTCCCTCCATTTTATAAAACGATTCCTATTTTGAATTTTAGGTGAAATAAAGAGTATATATTTGTGCCTTCAAAAAAAAGAGTATATATTTGTGGCTGAATTTCCAATTTTGTCTTGATGTATGGATAAAAGTAATATGTAATGGATAGATTGTTAGTGAAATAGTATGAAGTGATAGGTAGGGTAAGAAAAATAGAAGTAAAAGTGGTTTTCTAATAGAATGTGGAAGTATTTTGGAAAAAATAAAAAATGAAAGAGGAAGTGTTTTAAGAAATAGAGGGAGTATATTGTATATTAATTAGATAAAATAATATTTTGAAAGTAGTTGCAATAATAAATCTAATAAAACTATTTTTGGATTAATATCTAATGTCATTTTTATTTAATTTGAGAATTTATTATATTTGTGGATATTGAATTCATTTTTTGTCTCACCAAGCACTAATATTTTTCAAATCCAAGAGATATCAAAACACTCTTCGTTCCACAATATCTTTCCTTGTCTGACTACACTATTTTTAATTTAAATGAAACGTGTATGTTGTAGATCGAGAAAATTAAAATTTTATGACACAAATTACTCTTTTAAAAAAAGAAAGTTTTAGGACAGCTTAAATAGAAAAATAAAACATAACTAAATTTTAGTAGGTAACTTTTATTTTAACACTAATTTTTAAAGAGGGCCCATAATCTTACAATAATTTTTTACAACAAATACTACAAAAACGCGTTTGGGACACCGACGACATTCGCAAAATTGATTGTTCCTACCTCTTTTAATCCACGGTTAACCACCCAACCGGCCCCGACCCTAACACACCCTTCCAATTGCTTCACTTTTTATTTGTGTCTAAAATTTGACCACAAAGTCAAAAAACTCAAAGGTGGTTCAATTGAACACGGTGTGTTAAAGAGGAGCCGAGTTGGGGGATTTACATAGGGGTTAGAAAAGTAGGAGCAATCAATTATGCGAATGGAGCATCTTAAGTGTTCAAAAGGCATTGTTGTAACATTTGTTAAAAAATTACTGTAAGATTAAGTGTCCTCATTTTTTTAAAGAACAATTTGCCCTATATAAAACTAAAAGGTAGACCGGGCAAAACAGTCGGTTGGGTCGGCTTCAGGTTCGATCACCTTGGGTTCAGGTTACTTCGAGTTCGGGTAAGTTCGGGTTCGGATTGAGAGCTACATGTTCATGATCCAATGTCATCGGGTTCGGGTCGACCTAACGAGTTACGACTTTCATTTATTTTTTGAAATTTTAAGTACTTGTTATGACACATTGTCTATATTACAAATAAAAAAATTAAATATGCAGAAAATTTAAAAAAAAAGTAAGATAATTACGTGATATCATTAAAATTTTGTATGAAAATATAAATTTACACATTAAACAGGAGTAATAAGCAAAGAAATACTCCCTCCGTCCCAAAAAGTTTGTTACGTTTAGAAAAAACTGTGTTCCGTAAAGTCCGTTACATTTCTATTAAAAAACCACTTTTACCCCTTACTTTTTCATACCCTATCTATCACATCATACCTTTTTTCTAATAATCTACACATCACATCCTACTTTTACCCATCACATCAAGGGTATTTTTGGAAAGTCAATACCAAAATATCCCTCCCTTAATTTTCCAAAAAGTCAAACCGTCCCATTCTTTTTGGGACGGAAGGAGTATAAGAAATATTCTTACATTAGCGGGTCGGTCAGGTCACGTTCGGGTTCGGTCGGATTTGACGCATTTTTAAAGGATAATTTCGGGTTCGGCCAACTTTGGGTTTCGTCAGCAAAACCTTTGTTCAAAACCTAATATTTTTGAATCGGGTCTCGGGTCAAAAATAGGTCTAGTCTTTTTTTGCCAAGTCTCCTAAAAGGTAATACGTTTCCTTGAATAGGACCAAATATGTTTTATTCTCTTTATGACACATAATTTCATATGATCTGTCATATATGTCCTCATAGCAATAAGTATTGGATAATAACTGATTATACAAATGACTCTACAAATGTTGTTATTAACAACAAGTATTTGATAATGACTGATTATTTCAATGACTATTCAAATTATTTTTAATAATATCTTATTCTACTTGAATTGTGTAATAGATTATTCTATCTCAAAAGTAGAATATTTTAGAACTTTCCGTTGAGAAACAATAGAGTATATATAAAACCAGTTTTATTTAGAAAAAATAATATGTTTAAGTCACATTATGTAAATTATCTTTTTTTTTTTGGAAAATGCTAGAGGTTCACCAAAAGTGTACCCCAAACATCCTCCACCCTCTCCATCACCACACAAAAAAGGCAAGAAAATTTCAAAAAAAAGTAAAAAATAAAAAGAAAATAAAATGAATGGTGTAGAGGCAAGTGGTGTACATTTGGAGTACACCAAATGGTGTACCTCTAGCATATCCCTTTTTTTAAAAACTCAACTTTACAACCGTTGACGGGGTTTAGAGTTGGTGCACAAAAACAGATAGTTAACGGATAGCCGCAACCTAGTCTACATAGATCGATCTCCACGTCTTATGATACGCTGACCGTGACCGTGACCGCAACCGTTAGTACCCTGGACATTACGTTGGCCGGTATTCTAATCTAACTACTAAAACAAGTATGTTCGTTGACCGATTTTTTTCATGGTTTAACTTTAATCCGTGGCGTGAGCTTTGCTAGTAGTGAAGAAGATCGAAAAAATAGATCTAACATCAATTGAGATTGAGATCACAGTAGTCAAGCAGTTTTTGTAACCGCTAATTTCATTTGGTTCTAATTTTTTTTATGAAAGACTAGAGCAATCCCCGAACTAGTAGTCGGTTCCAAAAGACTAAACTGAGATCGGATAAAAATTTAGAACTAAAGATGTAGTGTATTCTTTCGGGAAAAAACGAAGAGATGTAGTGTATTTAAAATAGAATTTTTATACAAATATATCTACATTATTTTTTTATTAATTTACAAATAAGTGAAAACAAAATAAAAAATCTCATATTTATAAAATGTAACACATATATATGAGTAAATTAAATTTTTGAATAAATTTCATAATTAGTCCTTTATAATATGAGTTTTTCTCTATTTAGTCCTCTATAATCAAAGATTACTTCATTGGTCTTTCTTTTATGAGTATCTTTCCACAAATAGTTTTTTATCTTCTGTCATATTTGTATTAATTTGAAGGCTAAAAGTATAATTCTATAATAATCATATATTTTTCTTGTCATACACAATTCTAGAGGCCGCTCTTGATGCTTCCTTTGTGAATTTCAGTCACTTTCTAGTTTCTACTACAACCATAGCTTATAAATGTGGTTTTTTGTCGGAATTCTAGTTCACATTCATAGTCATTGTTGTTGTGTTGCTCGTTTAACCGACATCAGAATACGTTACTAAACATAAAGTAATATTAAATTATACTTTTAGCCCTAAAATTAACACCAGCATGAAAGAAGGTCAAAACAAGAATTATTTATGGAAAGATACACATAAAAGACGAGGATACTATTTGATAACAGAAGACTAAATATGAAAAATCTCCGATTATAAAGGACTAAATATGAAATTTACTCTTATTTTTTTCGTTGATTTTATCCAACTTCCACCTTACATATAATTATTATAAGTCAATAAAGTATAGGAATAAGATAAATTATTTAAAAAAATTAGCGTTTTAGATAAAATTTTAACGAGATAGATTACTTTGAAAATGCTAATGCTAAACGATGCTCGTAGATAGCCTTTAATTTTCAAAAAGCTAACGTAAATCTCTAATGTTATTCCCAAATAGGTTCTAGGTTGATTCCAAAAATAAAAAAAAACTTAAAAAATCCAAAATAGAAAAAGAAATTGAATTTTTCCTACTATAAATACGGACATTCTCAAACTCTTTTCGTAATTACCTTCTTTGAACTGTGTTTTGAGTTTTAAAATTCTTATTAAGTTCTTATTATATTATATAGTATATATTACTCCCTCCGTACCTTAAACCTTTCTTCTTTTGACTTTTTTGGCCAAATAGTGAAAGACTTTGACTACGAATTGCGAGAAAAGTATACTTAGTTATAATTTAGATTCAATATAATTGGGTTCATCTTATGATATAATGTTAATATATCAAATTTTCATATAATTTATTTATTTAGATTATGTATGTTTAATTTGTGATCAAAGAGTGTCATTGTTTGACTAAGAAAAGTCAAAACAAGAATGGTTTTTAGGACCATAGGGAGTATATAAGTGTTTAATTCTAGCTTTCGAGTAACATGTGGTTGTTAACTGCTGCAAAAATATTGATGAGAGGTCCTCAATTTTGATGCTTAAATTAAGAGTGATAAGAGTACGGCTATCATGTCCCCGCCAATTTTAGGAGACCCGAATCCTTGGATGTATTTTTTCATAATTTAGATGTTAGTTGTTTCATTAAGATTAATAGCTTGAAATACGTTTTCATTCACAACATGGTAATGATGCTAATATGTATTCTTTTCATTTGCATTGTCACAAAGATCGAATACATGTGTTGATCAGAGATTCGAATATACGGACTATCAAAGAAAAATTGGAAGAAGATAGTGTTTATTTACTGATAAGTGTCAAAGTTACACAATTACCAAATAACAAAAACTACCAACCACTCTTTTATGCTACAATTATTTGGCATGACAAAACTTTTAAGAGATTTCGGGAAATAGATTTCCCAATATTCATTACAAATTTATGGAATTTGAGGAAATTCATAAATTGACTTTTGGTGACAATATGTTGTTAATTAGTAAGCACCACTTAATTTATTTTAATTTAATTACTTACTCATAATTAAAATGTATGCATGATACCTCTGTCATATATTTCGGTACTTGCACACGTAGTTGGAAATGTTGTTATTTAGTCGAAGCCCAGCGAAAACCATATGGTAAAACAGGCACTATAGCAGTTGATGGAAGTTACATTGGAGGACAACAAGTATGTGAGAATTTATATTCTAATAATCATAAATTTTTATTTAATTCAAATATAATTACCTGAATAATAGTCTTCTTATGTTCTAAAAATTGAAATATATATAATGTATTTAAATGTAGTTTATATAAATAAACTATGTAAGAGTAATGTAGTTTATAAAGAAGTATTTCGAAATTTGTAAATCACCAATTAATTTTTGTACCTTAAAATAATAAGATCTTTGTATTCCATTATATATGAATTTGTATTTTTCAAAAAAGATGTTCATATAATTTATTAACGTAAAAATGACCCGTGCAACGCACAGGTGTGATACTAGTAAAAACTTTATTTTCAAATAAATTTAATATTGAGAAATTTACTTAAATAGGGCTAAAACATAATGACTTTCCTAATATAGGACCATATATTTTTATTTTCCAATGTAGGTTCTTTGGTCATTATTAAGTAGTCATTATTGAACTAAATGTTCATCATCACTGGACATTATTCTTTCCACTAGGTCATAAGTCCTATTTAGGGAATAAAAAAGTTTAAGTCCTACATTAGGAAAGTCATTATGTTTTAGTCCTATTTAGTGCAAATTTCACTTTAATATTTTAGCATTATTTAGTTAGAATTATTTTTATACATTTTAGATTCCTACTATACAATACAAAGTTGTTTTGAAGCCGTGTGTCATATATTGAGTGTGTGAGTAGTGTAAAAATTGAATTTGGTCACTAATCAAGAAAAGAGGTCCAAATACACACTATTCATTATCCGAATGTGTATGTTTTTGAAGCAAACAAGCAAGATACAAGACACATTTTGCGGTTCCATACAAAAAATAAACATAAAAGACTAGTTAGTACTCGGGATTATCTTGGAATATGTAAGAGCATTGTTTATTGCAAAAAACAAAAGAGCATTATTTATTAGATAAAATTATGAATACAACAAGTGATAATCGAGATTACACATATACCCTTTTAATTTTTGACTCTTCACCGTACTCAATTTTTCAACAAGAACTACTACTTATGGGTCCCACTTCACGTCCAACATGGACCGAGTGCATATATGATCTATAGAAATACAACCAATAATAGGAGGAGCTCAAACAGTCAACACCTAAGTACATTTGGTCTTAGAGTAAAATAAACACCTCATAGGTTTTTGGTTGTAATAAAAATAATTAAAGTAAAAAAGAAAAAAAACATTCAAGTGTTTGATAGCCTTATTATGCAATGTAATTACCACCGGCCGGGGCGTGGCGTGGCGTGGCTATCGCTCTCTTTGACGGTCATTGAAAGAAAGCCGGAAAACCCACTTTGTAAACCCTTTCCTTTTGGAATTCTTGCTCAAGTAATGCTTGGGGCTATGGTCCGAGGCATTGTCCGCAACGGTTGAGTCAATGAATATTTTGACTCGTCGCATTGCGAGTTTCAGAGTGTCTTCTGCCATGTTAGCAAAACAAATTCTAAACCAGCCCGGTTCAGTGCAGTGGCACGAAGAACCGGGCGAGATGTTGAGACCTACTTTGTACACTATTTTCTTCCAGAGCTCGATTTCTGCTTGGAAGGTGTTCGAGCTCAGAAGATGCCTCATGTCAACCCAACAGAACAGGCTGGCATTGCTTTCCAGGCATTTGATTCCTGCGTCGCGAAGACCTTTCACAAGCATGTCGTGCCTCTTCTTAAGCCTCTTTTGGTTTTTCGCGACGTATTTTTTTGTGAACTTCTTGTCGGAGAGGAGAGTGGACAAAAGATACTGAGTTTGAGACGAAACGAGGCCAAAGCTCGACATCTTCGTCGCTGCGGAGACAACCAATTCGTTGTTGGAGTAAATAGCTCCCACCCGGAAACCAGGGAGCCCGAGATCCTTAGATAGGCTATAAACAATGTGGATGCGGTCCCAAACATCACTGTTGACATAGTTTCTCTCCGTGAGAACCTCCATGACACTAACGAAGCCTGGCGAGTCGAAGACAGTGCCGGAATAAATCTCATCACTGATGAGATGGATGCCCTTGGCATCGATGAAGCGGATGAGGAGATTTAGCTCTTGTCGCGTCAAAGTTGTTCCTAAAGGATTTGATGGGTTAGTCACGAGAACCCCTTTGACTCTTAGATTTTGTCTGCGCGCTTCATCATACGCATCCTCAATCGCTGACTCCGTGATCCTAAATCCATTTGAGCTCCAGCACTGTATGGGCACGATTTTCGCTCCGGTTCTCCACTTCAAGTCTCTATCGAAACTGTACCTCATAAGAAATAATATTACGAGTTAGAGTTCCATACTCAAAATAAAAACAAAACAAAATTTAAAAAAGAATGGCTCAGGTAATCGTCAATAAGGAACTCTTCGAGCCTAGCACGTAAAACTTTAATTTTTTTTTAAAAAAAACTAGGTGACGATGAATTTCAAACTTGGCCAACAAAACTCCGATATCATGTTAAAGAAGCTTGCTATTATAGGTCTAGAAAAGTAAAAAAAAGTTTTTTATCCTCTAATAAATGGCATTCGGAAATGAACATACCCAGGATAGTATGGAGTGGGGAGGAGGAAAGCGTCTCCGGGGTCGGCGAGGCAAAACATGAGAGTCTCATTAGCGGATGTGGCTCCGGCGGTGAGAACCAGCTTGTTTGAATCAAAGGCGACTTTGTTCCCTCGGATTTCTGACATGAATTCAACCAAGGCCTGCATATTGATGTAGTAGTTATTTGAATTGTCATGAGCACATACATATACATTGATGCATGATTATATTAGTGATGGCGAATAGATACATATGTATTAATTATACATACATTTTTGAAAGATGGGAGGCCATGATAATCTTGAAAGAGAGCAAGTTCTTTGAAAATGGATTTCCCGTCTTTCTTCAGCGCTGCGGGCTCTGCGTTTTGAGCTAGCCACGATTCGAGAAGATCAAAGGAGAGCTGCATCAACATAAATAAATAATTGTAATAAATAAAAATTAATTAAGCTCACGTTAGAATATGGATATCCAATTAATCCAAGCTAGATATGGACGGCATATACTGACAAATAATATAATATTATATTATATGTTTCCCCATCTCTCTATCTCCCAACATAGGAAGTGTGCTCGGTGATAATTAACTCACCCTTAATGGTCTCAATTCATTATTAAACATAATCTTTTTAATCCCTCCCTCCCAAAAAAAATCTATTTTCAATATCCATCTATTAAGAAAAAAAACTCTATTTTCAATTTTTACTTTCAGTTCAATTAAAATACTCATTTTATTCTTATTATTTTGTTAACTTATCTATTAGATCATCGTTCGTGTATATATATAAATTTAATTAATTATTAATGTTGTTGAGAAAGTAGAAGTAAGGGAAAAAGTGAAAAATAAGGGACAGAGGGAGCATTAGACATTCATTAAATTCCATTTTTTTCTAAATTATTCCGTGGAGAACTTTTATGGGTTTGTGGGAGTACATATAGATTTTATTTTAAAACTGTATACTACGGAGTACAACGTATTAGTTAAATAATTTGAATCTGAAATTAGTTGAGTTTACTATTGTAATCTGCAATGAATTAATTAATTTAAGACGGAGGAAGTATGTATTAATGAAAGACTTGTCTCTTTTCATTTTGAAGTATTTCTTTGGTAGAATTAGAAGCTAATTTAAGAGGAAGAAAATATTTTGTAATAAATTCGAATAATTTAACCAAAGTCAATTAGCTTTAACTTCTTTGTATACTCCATAACTTTCGAAAAATGTTTTGTGTGCCCGACATTTGGAATGCGCCAAGTTGGACAATACTCCTTATTACCTCACATTTAATTTTGTACTATACGGTTACTATTTAAGTGGCTAAATATTTCTTTTTCATTTACATTTTTTCTTCAGGTATTTGATGAAGTAATATAATCCTGTCAGCTCTTCTTTTATAGCTATTTTATGTAACTCTTAGATCGATCACTAGTTCAAAACGAGAATATATGAATTATCTTGTTCTCAGAGAAGATATGTACAGAGTGAGGAAGCACACCCATGGATCTAGCATAATTTGCAAAAAGAAGAACTTATGTGACAACAAACATTTTTTTAATACTTTTTTTTGTTTGAATGAGGAGAGAAAGTAAGAAGAAAAAATGAAGAAAAAAGAAAATAGAGAAAAATGAAAATAAAATGATTATTATTTAGATGAGTAGAAAATTGAGAAAATATATAAAGAAACGATGAAAAAGAAAAGAAGAAGAGAAAAGAGTACTCATAGATCGATCAGAAGGTCTCCCAGTTTTTTCCATCCAAACAATAGAGATTAAATTGGAATTATATTTTCTCTTTTCCTATTTGATTTCTCTTTATTTTCTCTCACTCCAAACTTTAATGTCTACAAAAGTGTGGTGTACAACTTTGCACATAGCTAGTGGATCACCTAAATTCTTTGAAATGTCATGAAAAAGATAAGAGTTAGATGATGAATGAGCATTTATCATTGTCCCTTTTAAATTTGTGAAGATTTTTTATTGTAACATACTAACACGACATATTTGGTTGCAACGAACTTTGCACGTGAAACATTTACGAATTTAAAATTATCTGACGGTGAGGTTAAAAGTCAGGATGACCTCTTGACCTACAAACTAATTAAGAAATCATATCAAAAATTAAAATTTATGATTGTAAGCTCAAATAAAATTTTAATATTCTAAGAAAATTATTGGAATGGAGACATTTCTCGTATTGCATGGGACAAGGATGTTAGATACTTAGTTTACTAAATTCACCTTAATAATTTCATAAACCACTTCTTTATTTTTGTTTTTGCATATAAGTGCTTCAATGGTGCATTTAAGATTCAAAAAAATCGTATGTATCTCCTTACATAATTTTTTCTTTAAAATAGAAATAAAATATAAAACATGCTCATCATGGTGACGATAGTAAGAAAATTTTTACTGCTATCATATCTGTATGTGCACCGTGGACCACCTTAAGTCCACGACGTAAAATGTCTTTCCATTCTTATTTCTTACTCTTAGTTTTTTTTTTAACTTTTTAAAAAATGAAGAAAGAGTCAAAGTAGTTATTAGCATGTAGTAATAATTAACCTGATTTTCTGCTAGTCCCATTTGGATGATTCCATTGGGATTTTTGATCTCATCGTAGGGGTTCTTCTCGTACTCTTCCCATCCCAAAAAGTATGATGAATCTTGTCCATGGGAGTTGGACGTCACTTTCTCCGACAACATCGTCACTCTCTCCCAAAGCTTCGTATTCAAAAAGGTTTAACTAAGCACAATGGAATTGTAAGAGTGGGAAAAAAATGTTTGAACTAACAGAGAAGAGAGAGAGAGAGAAAAGTTCCAAGTCTTTGGTAGAATGAGACGTTATGTTATGTTGCACTTGAACCTCAAATCGTAGGGCTATATATATAGGGCACTACCTTAGAAATTACACGTCATGGGTTATGGCCCTAATGGATTTTTATTAATTTTGACTGTATTTATATAATATTAAAAATTGTAAAGACTAATGATGCCCACACTAATTAACTATAGCACATAAAAAAATAAAAGCAGAAAAGATTTTGTTTTTCTTGAGAAATGACAATTGCGCGTAAAAATACACATGGGACTATGGGAGCTGAGTGCACATAAATAATAAACAATGTTTGTGTGAAAAAAATAAAAAATAAATAAATTTCAATCTTATCAACCCTGTAATAATTAATCTTGAATTGCAACTAATTCATGTGTGGGTATTAATTCATGTATGGGCATATTGACCTCCTTCGCCCGGGCCTACAATATATTGTTCTTAACCGTTAGGAGGTTTAGATGGTTAACGGTTTCGGTTGGTCGGAGTCTTATTCTTCCATTTCTTCAAAAAATGTACTCCTTCCCTCCTTGAAAAGAGTTCTATTTTTGACCAAGTGGTAATATAAGAAAATATTGAATTATAGTTGATTTTCAATTTTGTCCTTGATGTGATTTGTAAAAGTAAGATGTGATGCATAGATTATTAGAGAAAAATTATGATGTGATAAGTAAGGTAAGAAAAAGTAAAGGTGAAAGAGGTTTTTTAATAGAAAATGGAAGTGTTTTGTTGGAAGTATTTAGTAGGAAGTGGAAAAAATGAACGAGGATGTGTTTTCTAGAACGGAGAGAGTAAGATCGATGCTTTTAAATTCAATATGTTGCGACTAGTACCATCTCGAAGTTGAATAAAAATTCAAGAGGGGAAGGGGTAAAATTTGTTGTTTTCACATATTGTTTTATAAAAATTTTGACGTTTTTCTTAAATATAGTAGGAGGATAAACACTGCGAAGCATTGTTATCTATTGGCCTTGTTGTCGTACCCCTTATCCATTTTGATATGCAAAATAAGTCTTCCAAAAGTACTAATATTTTTTGCAGGAAGAACCAAACGCCCAACATCTCCTAACTTGATTGGCATCTCCGAGAAGTACTCCTACGAGTGTAGAACTTTTATTTGTAAAGGTAATGATGTATTAGATGACTCACTTACGCCCTTTCACTAAAAATGTATAATATTTTAAAGATTTTCTTAGTTGGGGTTATTTTGAAAAAGGAACACAAAAATCAAGTTTTGGAAAAAGAAAATTGACCTAATGGTACAAGTATCTACGGACCAGAAGAGGGTCCCGTTTTGAGCTTGGTTCTGCGAGAGAAAATTTCGATTTTTGGCGGTACCCCTGGCGGTAGGCCATACCGTGACCACTGTACCTTGGTACCGCACGGTAGCTACCTACAGTAAAAGATACCGTGACCATTGGTTGTATTGTAGCTGATTGCTAATTTCATATTTAAATTACTCCGTATCACTCTTTAACGGTCCTGAGCGTATCCTAATCACTTTTAATCTTTCTAAATCCTTACATAAACCCCCTAAGTCTCATTTTTCACACAACAACATCCCGTAAAATTCGATCTAAAGCCTTCTTATATACAATTTTTGAGTGTTCTTAAGCCTTGTTATTTATTTCATTACTCTTTGAGTTTAAGCTTTCATTATTTTTATACACTCACACACAAGGGCATTTGTGATTCATTATTTTATATCTTTCCCATAGACTATTTTTAATTTGTTGATTTAATATTTTGTTCTTCTCCTACCCAATTCATATTATTTATTCTTTGGTAGAGAAGCAACACCATATCTCTCTTATTTTGTAAAAGGTTTGGATAGCCTCTAAATTCTCATTGAGTTGAAGAGTTGAAGATATCCTTAAAATCTTCATTTGTAAAGTGGTCGAGATAGCCGTTGTAAAATTTCCTTACTTATTGGCAATGGTTGTTTCCCTAATCTCGTTTGAGTCTTCTTAGTGAAGCCAAACAAGTTAGTGGAAGTTAAATCTTTTAGGAGGAGCCTCGAGGTACTGGAGTAGGGAGTTCTCGAACCAGTATAAAATCGTTATGTCATGCTCTTTTCTTTCTTATTATTTTCCTTGCTCTTCTTCTGCTTTTTAATTTAGTTTAAGTTTTTTCTTTGCAAAAATATTTTAAACAGCCCAATTCACCCCCTCTTAGGGGGGATGAGCTATTCTTTTATCCTACCTTGTTTCGCAGTCTAGTTGGTGGTCTTCAGTATCTTACTACTACTCGACCTCACATACAATTTGATGTGAATTATGTCTGTCAGCGCATGCATAACCCTACGGAGAATGACTTTCAGTGTTTGAAGCGGATTTTGTGGTTTGTTTAACGGATAGTTGACAGTGCTCTTATCTTCCGGCTTGGTGATCTTCAGTGTCATGCCTATTCAGACTGTAATTGGGCTAATGATATGACTGATGGACGCTCTGTCATAGGCTATCTTGTGTACCTTGGCCCCAATTTAATCACCTCGAGTACAGAGAAGCATACTCGGGTATCTAAGTCTTCTACTCAAGCTGAATATCGAGCTTTGTCGTATGCCGCCTCCAAAGCTATGTGGGTAACTTATGTTCTTGTTGATTTACGCATTCCAGTGCCACCACCACAACTTTTTTGTGATAATCAGTCTGCTATATGTGTTACAAAGAATCCTGTATTCCACAAACGTATGAAGAATGTGGGCACAGACTGTCATTTTGTTCGTGAACATATAATTCCCGGTACCATGAATGTTTCCCACGTGTTCTCTGAAGATCAACTTGCTGATTTGTTGACCAAGCCACTACCGAAGCCACGGTTCCAGGCTCTTATTTCCAAGCTTCCACTCGTACCGCGCGTTCAGCTTGAGGGGGATGTTAGACAATAATACTACTCCTAATTATTGTAATGTTGGTTATGTTAGTCTTTCATTTTTAGTTAGCTTCTATTCTAGTTTCCTAGTCCTAATTGGAATTGTGTTCCCCTACTATATATATTCTACCATGTACCATGTTATCTATTGAATAATACAGTTGTTTTCAATATCTCATGGGAGAAAGACTAAAGTAGGACTAAAACATTGAAAATATACCAAAATAAGACTTCCATGTTTTTATTCCCGAAATAGGACTTACATTACCAAACATGGTCATATATATTACCAAAAAAGTATAGTAATGTGCACATGTACACTGACACATTACCACAATGCAAAGTCACATTACCACAGTGCAAAGTCCTATTTCAGGGAAAAAAACATGAAAGTCCTATTTTGATACTTTTCTCTATGTTTTAGTCCTATTTAGGGTGATTTCTAAATAAATTGCACTAATTATTATCAAATTGTATCACTTAGAATAATACTTTGAAAACACTGAATTTAATATCAAAGCAGACCCATTAATCATTTGACATAAACAAAGAAGAAAATAGGACAAAAGAAACAAAAGAAATTAGTTACATAATATAACATAAATTACGATGGGGAAAAAGAAAAGGGGAAAAGATGAAAAAAGAATTGCATCGTACCATACCGACACCAAATCTCACAAGACAAAATACCAGTTGAGTCGAGGCATAATTTGGACAGTAACCGTGCGGTGGTCAATTTGTTCCCCGGCTGCCGTGGCGCATCGATACCTTCATGTCGGCAACTCTTCCCCGGCCGGTGGCCCCTTATTGCTTGGCTCTATAAACTAATGCCACCATTCCGAAGAAACCAACAGAACCCAGGGAAAAATAGAGGGAGGCCTAGCAAAGAAATATGATGTTAGTCAACTCCGTTTCTATTCGAGGAATTTACGTAAATAGCACTAAAACATAATAACTTTTCTTAAATAGCACTACATATGTTTTTTTTCCAATGTAGCACTTTTAGTCATTATCCGTTAGTCATTATTCAAGTAAATGTTTGCCATCACTAGTCATTATGAACATTATTAAGTGCTATTTAGGAAAGAAAACAACTAAGTGCTATTTAGAGAAATGACTTAAGGTTTAGTACTATTTAGGGCAAATATTTCTTTCTATTTCTATATATGTATTGTTCATTAATAATATACCTGGCAAAACAGAACCAGAACCGATTACCCGAATCGAAATATCCGAAATTGAAATGATCCTAAAAATGAAGATTCGATCTATAACTGGAAACCCGAAATGATCCAAATCGAACCGAAACCGAACTAAATAATTCATATCCGATTTAAATTAGAAACCGATTAGATCTGAAACCGATAATATCTGAACCGATTAAACCCAAAACCGATTAGATCCGAAACCGATAATACTCGAAACTGATAAAACCCGAAACCGATTAGATCCGAAACCGATAATATCTGAACCCGATTAGAACTAAAACCGATAAATTCAAAACTGTGTTTGTCTTTCAATAAGCATATTTTACCATTTGAACTAATTACATTACTTGCTCGTTACCTCATAAAATGGATTATCATCTTGGAAAAAAAGTACAAAATTTCATGCCTTAAATTTATTCTATTTAGAAATTGAAGATAAGTTATACATATAAAATTTTGGATGAATAAAGTGAACCAACTATTTTGTTATTAACAAAATTAAAGGGCATAAAATATTCCAAAAACAAGGTGAAGCATCAATTGAAAAAAAAATTAGGTCTTAGATTTGAAGGTGAATGGAAATTGAGAAATGAGTTGAATGATGGCATATGAAAACTGATAAGATTAAGCATGGAAAGTGAAAAGGAATGGGGGAAATTTTGAGCGTAAGAAAATTGATAAAAAAATTAAAACTTTGATTAGTTATTATATGAAAAATACAGTACTAATTTCAGTCTTAAGTTACAAAATCTAATTAAAACAATCTTATTTTGAAGAAAAAAACTTTCTCCATCTTAGAAAGAATGCTACATAATGCAAAACAAAGCAAAAATTTTAAGTTTTTAAAATTTATTTTATTTAAATATTGGTATAGAAATAAAAAAATATCTACATATTTAAAAAATATGTCAAAGATTTTACAAAATAAGATGTTACAAGAATAATAGTTTATTTTATCAAATAATAAATGATAACGCACAAACAAATAAAATTTCCGTAATTTTTAAATAGTGATGTGTGATATCTTTTTTGGGACGAAATGATTATATGATGATTGTATGTAACTACTAGATTTTATCCTAATTTCATCCAATTACAATAATTTTTATTGGTTTGAGAGTTAATTTGATTAATTTCGAACCATTTGCTCAATATTAGTCAATAACATTAGATGTTAGTGTTAGCATTTTTAAAAAGACTCTCTAGCGGCAGCATTTAGTGTTATCATTTTCAAATTTGATCTACACCATTACATTTAGGTGTAAAATTAATTATATTTGACTTTATTAAATTTAATTTTATCTAATTTTAACCAAATACACTCAAATAATTTAAAAATTTGGCACTCAATCGAATAAATATCAATTAATTTCACCCAATTTCACTCAAGTTTTACCAAATTGTATTCAAATGGAACATAACACTATTTGAATATATCTTTTATCTTTTCATTTATAAACAAAAATATATTAGTAGATGTGAGAAAAATTTGATATATCAAAACTAAATTTTAAAATCAATTTAATTATATTAAATTTATATCATAATTAAATATATACTTTTTCATAATTTGTAGTCGAAATTTGAAAAATATGACTAAAAAGTCAAAAAAAAGAAGATTATTTAGGGTAGAGATAATATAATTAGAAAAAAATATAAAATAATATGAGGTATTGAATTGATGATAGATTGATGAATGTGATAAAATATAAAACGAAACATGGATAATTAAATTTTAATTAAAAATAGTATATATCAAAAATATATTTGATCCAAAACTGAAATACATCAAAACCAAACTAGATCTGAAACCAAAATATATCTTATTCAAATTGTAACCGAACCGAAATCTATCCGAACCGATTTATAACCGAATTGTATATGAACCGACTCGAAACCAAACTGAACTGAAAAAATGTATAGAACCGAATCAAATCTAAACCGAAATTAAACCGGTACGAACCGAACGAAACCGATTATAACATATATCCGAAAGATATCTCAACCGAAAAATTCCAACCCGAAACCGATCCGGTTGACCCGATTACCACCTCTAAATAATAAGTACTTTATTTACAAATTGCTATAGAAATACAAAAAAAACTTATATTTTTAAGGACTATATATATCAAAAATTCTACAAAACAAGAGGTGACAAAAATATTTTATTTTATCAAATGTACAATGAAAATATACAAACAAAAAAAGCTAAAATACTATATTAAATTTATTATATTTATCAAAATTAAAATTTTTTTACAAAAAGAAAGAAATCACCTCAAATAAGAGTAAACAATATGTTTATGCTCAAAAATAGATTTCTATTTTTTATACCCAAAAATGTAAGTTTGTAATATGACATATTGAAAATGTATAGTCGCATCCCACCATATTTTCTAGTATTATATACTGACATTATTGGCATTGTACTCCTATTATGGGGATTAAAAACATTGACTTTATATTTTGGTACTATCTTCCATAGTTTTCAGAACCAGACAAGTGATCAAATTCGGCAAGATATTGGTTCACTGGTCGTCAAACCAGTGGTTTAAACTCTTATATATATATATATATATACACACACACACACACACACACACACATATATACATAGATAGATATATATACATATATATACATTTTTTTTGACGAAAAATTGTTTTTATTAATGAAATCTAAAAGACGATACATGCTCATTTTTCAGAGCAGCAATTACATTTGGGGTACAGGAAGTAAGGGTACAATATTCAATGAATTTGGCATCCTGTGTTTTATCCTCTTTGGCTAGGAGATCTGCAGCCCGGTTGCCTTCCCGAAGAATGTGTGAAGTGCCAATCTGATTATCTTCAATGATTTTACGTAAGACATCGATTCCCTTCCACTCAGCCAACTGTGAATCGATCCTACACAGCAAGCTTTGGCGACATCTCCAGCTTCCTCCTATATAATGCTCCCACAACTTTCTCAATTCTTCACCATTTCTCACAATATTTCATTCTAGAGTTCCTTGTTGAGAGAGGAGTGCAGTGGTGCTGTCAATTTGGTGAGAGATCACTGGAGCTAGCCACAAACCTCGCCGGAAGTTTCGCTAGAAAATTTCCAAAACCTTCGATAAGCTTCGAGGTAAGCCCGTAGGTATATATCTAGTGACTAGAATGTTCGTATAGATCATTTCTACGTTTATAAACGGTCGTTTGGTTGAGTTTTGTGTTTAACATGCTTGAAGAACCAAGAATCATAAACCATGAAATTGTTTTTAAAACTATGAATTAATGATACCAAAATGATCTATGAATCTTGGACAACATTTCGATATAATTTAGTTGAAGTTCGGTAACTAAAAATGGTATTTTTGAAATTGGACCCGAAACGTAGAAGAAGATGAACAGTGACTAAAAAGCCACTGTCTCGATCGATCCAAGTGCCTGGATCGATCCCCTAGGTATAGTTTTTCTAGCCCGGATTGATCTAGAGGGCTGGATCAATCCCCCGAAATTCTGATCTGAAAATTTGCCCAAAAATGCTATTTTTGAGCTCTTAAATCCTATTTTTGATACCAATTAATTATGATCATTAAAAATATGTTTTTTCACAATAAAAGTGATGTTTTTAACAAGTAAAAATGTTATGTGATGCATGACGGTAAATTCGGGTGTTAACACTCGAAGCTAGGCCGCTATTTGCTATCGATTGTTATGTTGATTGAAATCGCAAACACCTACTTTTTTTATATATTTTCATCGATGATTTGATAAAATAAAATAACCTTATCACCATTTTTTATAAAAATTTTGATGTAGTTTTGAAATATGTAATTTTTATTTGATAATTCCACACCACTTTTTACTTATATTAATTTGAAGATAACTTCATTCAAACATCGTTAACCAAACATTAGCCTTATTTTGGGACGGGTGGAGTTTTATTTAATAAAAACATATGGTAAGTTAATTAAATAAAATAATATTTTGAAAATATTTTACAAGATGAATTTAATAAATTTATTTTTATATCAATATGTAATATATATCAATTTTATTTATTTATTTATTTAATGGTCAAGATTTATTAATTTTAACTATAAAAAGTCAAAATTATTAGACAATAAAGATCGTCTACAACTTGCAGTCTACAATAAGCACTAATACGTAATCATGCATGATGAGTTCCTATTGGGCCAACACATATCTCACTTATTAATAAATCAATATCTAATGCTCCGTATCAATTTTATTTTCAGGAATTTAAGTAAATAGCACTAAAACATTATGATTTTTCCTAAATAGTATCACATGTGCATTTTTCCAATGTAGCACATTTAATCATTATTCAAGTAAATGTTCGTCATCACTGGATATTTTGGACATTATTAAGTGCTATTTAGAGAATAAAACAGTTTAAGTGCTATTTAGGGAAATGACTTAAGTTTTAGTACTATTTAGAGTACCTATACCATATATTTAAATGTATGATATTTCTCGTACATCCATTTGAATATTCATTGTGAGAAATCAAATACTTATTTAGGAGTATAACTGAATTTTAGAAAAAATAGTATTCAGTTACTTGAAAATGAATATTTAGTTATAAGAAAATGGGTATTTAGTTATTTGAAAATTAGTACTCAATTGCTCGTAAATGAGTATTGATGTACGAAATATTGTAAAACCGGTTGTACGGTATATATTGCCTAAAGTTTATTGTGGAATGGATAAGAAAATAATTATGAACTGTATAAATTTATAATTAAATATTTAAATTTTAATATTCATTAATTATATTTTGATAAAATTTATTTCAGTGCATTTCATAGGTACAAATCTAATTTTAAAATTTTAAAATTAGAGAGAAAACATTATTATATTATTAATAAGGATCGTCCACAACTTGCAGTCTTAATAGTAATACTTAAGCATGATGAGTTCCTATCGGGCCAACACATGCCTCTATGTGAACATGTTGAAGTAAAGAAAATCCCAACATTTCAACATATCTCTACTGTTTATAATTGATGTATTTTTCTTATTTATTCGCTGGGGAACCAACGTCAAAATGACATTGATATGTTTGATCTTGCATTAAAAAAAATCCTTTTTAAATTAGATTGTTTGGTGATTAAACTATATTTAATTGAAGAATGTGTACAATATAGATAATGGTCACAAGCAAGAATATTTTCAATTAGTGTTATCATTTTTAATTTGAATAAATTTCATAATTAGTCCTTTATAATAGTGATTTTTTCTGTTTAGTCATCTATTATCAAATATTATCAGTGAGATCCTTTTTTATGAGAATTTTTCCGTAAATAGTTATTGTTTGGTCTTCTGTCATGTTGGTGTTAATAAGAGGGTTAAAACTATAATTTCACAATGATTATATGCCTTTCTTGGTATACATAATTTCAGATATGCGTCGTTTGTGAAATGCAGTCATTTTGTACTATAACCATAGTCTAGGTCTTGCGTCGAAATTTTAATCCACAGCCATAGTCATTATTATTATTTGTCCGTCTAACCGACATCAAAATATGTCACTCGACATGAGCGCTTAAATTTATACTAACTTGACAAAAGATCAAAAAAGGATTTTTATGGAAATATACCCATAAAAAAGGACAACATGGATAATATTTGATAATAAAAAACTAAATATAAAAAAGACCTCAGTTATAAAAAACTAATTATAGAATTTACTCTTTTAATTATTTTAAAAATATGCAAAATATTTTGAAAACATAACATTCTCTTGATATATTCTTTTCAAAATATTAAAACTAAACATTGAAATTGTTTTCAAACAAATTTTCACATTGTTTCAATTAATGATTTGAACTCATTTCCCAATAAAACCTACACATTCTCAACGGACCACAATTCATATACTTTCTTCATACAACCATACCGATGGAATACTTTTCTTTTTTTGCAAGGACTTTCTAGAAATTGAAATTTAATTCGTGTTTCACCAAAAAAGAAATTCTTTCATACATGATTTGTTGGAGTTCCAGCCTAGAGTGGCGGATCTAACATGGAAGTTCAACGGAGCACGACACGTACATGTCATGAACATAATTCATGCGGAGTAATATACTCCCTATGTCCAAAAAGAATGAGACGGTTTGACTTTTTGGAAAATTAAGAAAATGATATTTTGGTATTGACTTTCCAAAAATACTCATGATGTGATGGGTAAAAGTAAGATGTGATGGATAGATTATTAGGAAAAAATGTATGATATGATAGGTAGGGTATGAAAAAGTAATGCGTAAAAGTGGTTTTTTAATAGAAATGTAACGGACTTTACGAGACGCAGTTTTTTCTAAACGTAACAAACTTTTTGGATAAAGTTAGAATAATTCAAAAACAAGTAAATGACATTAAACATAGAAACAATAAATCTTAAGATTGTTCATTACGAATTACTCTTTAATTGATTATAAAAAATTAACTTCCAACTTTTTTTTATCTCTTTTTCGTCTCTTCCAACTAATTCTAATTTTTTCAAACTATTTCAATTTCTTTCAAGAACAATTAAAATAAAGTATTTACACATGATGAATCTATATAATAAAATCGTATATTCAAATTTATAACATAAAATCTCAAATGTGAATTCTTTTTTTGTCCAAAATAAGTTTTTTTAGTCCTAGATACTTTTTTGGATAATTATTTAATTGAGTGATTTTTTATCATTTTATTTTTTCCAATATTTTCCAACTTCATCCAATTTCTTCCCACTGCTTTCTATTTTTCAAATATCCAACTCTTTTTTTACAGCTCAAATGAATAGAGACTATTTTTTAGGTTAGTATTTTAGAGTTGAATAATGAAAGAAATTGGAAGGAGTTAGAATAAACTAGAAGTTAGAAAAGACTAGGAATTGGAAAATATTGAAAAAGTTTAAGCGTTAAAAACTCAGTCAATTAAATAATTACCCAACTAAATATGTAAAAAAACTTTAATTTTGGATAAAAAAAAAGTCATCCTTGTCTATATTTGAGGTGATATATTACAAATTTAAATATATAATGTTATTATATATTTATCATATATTAATACCATATTTAAGTTGTTGGAAGCAACATAACTGAAAGGAGTTGAAGAAACTGAAAGGAGTTGAAATGACATATAAAGAGTTATTTAGGGAGAAATACCAACCTAGGACTAAAACATTGAGAATATACCAAAATAAGACTTCCATGTTTTTATTTCCGAAATAGGACTTACATTACCAAACATGGTCATATACATTACCAAAAAAGTATAGTAATTTGCACATGTACACTGCCGTATTACCACAATGCAAAGTCACATTACCACAGTGCCAAGTCCTAATCCGAAAAAAAAAACATGAAAGTCCTATTTTGGTACTTTTCTCTATGTTTTAGTCCTATTTAAGATGATTTCTATTAGAAACAGTTGGAAGTTAATTTTTCAAACCCTAAAGAATACGACCTTAGTGTTGAAGGTTGACATTTCAATTTATTTTTTAACATTACATGTTGACACACTTTAAATAACATCATATGTCCTTTTTTAGTTCTAATTAGGTTATTCTCATAATGAAGACCTTGTCCTTTATGGCTAGAAAAAAAGAGCTCAATGTTAGAAAAATTAGAAAAAAATGTAAGAAACTAGAAAAAGCTGGAAGAAAATAGAAAAAATAGTCAAATATTTTCAACTTTTCACTTATAATTAAATAAAATATATATTGTATATTAATTAGATAAAATACTTCCTCCGTCCCTAAATAGATTACAATTTTTTTTCTCTCTCCTCTCGATAACTTTTGATTGTTTACGCGATTTCATTAGGTATTTGATAAAATAAAATATTCTTGTCACCTCTTGTTTTGTAGAACTTTTGACGTAGTTTTTTAATATGTAATTTTTATATCTTATTGATATATCAATTTGTAAATAAAATGATTTCAAAAAGTAAAAAATTTCACTCCGTAACCCGCAATTTGTAATCAAATTGGGGATGGAGGGAGTAATATATTGAAAATATTTTATAAAATTAATCTAATAAAACTAATTTTGTATCCACATCTAATATGGTTTTTATTTAATTTGGGATCAAAGTTTATCAATTTTGATTAGAAAAAGTCAAAGCTAGACAAATAGTTCGAGACAGAAGGAGTATATTATAATTATAATATTAGAAATCACCCTAAATAGGACTAAAACATAGATAAAAATACCAAAATAGGACTTTCATGTTTTTTTTCCGAAATAGGACTTTGCACTGTGGTAATGTGACTTTGTCTTGTGATAATGTGGCAGTGTACATGTGCACATTACTATACGTTTTTGGTAATATATATGACCAAGTATGGTAATGTAAGTCTCATTTCGGGAATAAAAACATGGAAGTCCTATTTTGGTATATTTTCAATGTTTTAGTCCTACTTTGGTCTTTCTCCCTAATAATATTGTATCTCTTCATAATTTTCTCAAGTTAATGATACACAAAAAGTCAATGCCTCTAATTTTGCTAGGGCTCGAACCTGGTGAACTTTTTGAAGGGAGAAGTTCTTTGCACTTTCTTCTTTATTTCTTTTCAACCAAGCAAAATTTAAACTGAATTAAATTTTTCTTTCTATTTCGCTCCCCCCTCAATCACTAACTAGTATTCCTACCCGTGCAATGCACGGGTTCGGACGAATATTTTGTCAATTCTGAATTTATTCAATGCAATATTTTTTCCCGGAATAAAGGAAATATACCTCATACATGATTTATAATAACACAGAAAAGTAAGGCAAAGTAAAAAGAATAATATTTGAGAAATTTAATCTACACACAACAAAGTTTGCTTTAATACCAAATTTTTTTAAAGATTTCAGGGTATACAGCATTTTTTGTATGGCTGCAAGGATTTCCATTGTCATTTAAGACTAATATTTTTAATCTTGTCTTTGTCTTCACTCGCGAAACAACAACATAAAGCTGACCATGAGTGAACACTGACTTGGTTAAAAATAATCCAACAAATGACAATGTTTGACCTTGACTTTTGTTAATAGTCATAGCAAAACATAAGACTACTGGAAATTGTCTTCTCTGGAACTTTAGAGATAGTCCTGGATCAGACGGTACCAAATTCATCCGGGGTATGTAAACTTTTTCGCCCACTCGATTTCCCGAAACCACAATAGCACCAATAACAGTCTTTCACATCTCGTCAACAATTAATATTGTACCATTACACGATCCAGATGTTTGGTCAATGTTCTTCAGTAACATAATTGGTACCCCTTTTTTTAAAACTATCCTGTGGTTTGGGATTCCTAAACATTTGATTTCAATCAAAAACTCAACTGTTATCCAGTCTCCATCAACACCTACATTTGAATCTGCTTGGCATGTTGAATCAGAACTCATGTACACATTTCATCTCTGGGAATGAGGGATGCAAATTCATTTACCACTTCTACAACTTCGAGCGCGGGTGCTATTAGTGCCCTGTCTTCAAAAAAAGAATAACTTTTCATATTCTCCAATAAGTTCGGATAAGTAAAGTCTACTATACTTTTGAGGGGTGAGCTTTTATCTATAATCAAAAATTCGAGAGGAATTTCAACGTCAGCAGTTCCATCAATCACTTGTCCAAGCTTTCCATCTCCAACTTTGATTATCCAATCAGAAAAAATCTTGCGTGTCTCGATCAGAAAAATCTTGCGTGTCTGTATCCAACTTAAAATTTGATTTATATCTGACCTAATATAAATCACAAAAAGGAAACTCAGAGCAATAAGGGTAGAAAATCCAGAGATTTGAACCGGAAAATTCGAAAGAAGAACAAATTTCGCACAGACTAATCATTATAAGAAGGAAAGAAGGCCAATCATTCCAAAAACAATTATGATTTTTTTAAGAAAAGGGAAAATTACCTATTCTTGGTACCGATCGTTGGAATCTCCATAAAGAAGGACCGTGAAGAAGGAAAGAGATTAATTCCAATCACATATTCTCTTAAATCTCACGGTGGAGCCATTTGAAGATGAATATCGTAGGGAGGTGCAATTGAAGGAAAGTGCCGCTGATGTCTCTCTTCATTCAGACTTGCGGATGAATTCCACACAGAGTAGCCCAAATAAAAGAAGCCCAAAGTAATGAATCATTATCCAACCCGTTTGAAATATTGAGTAAGTCCAATATGATGACATGGCTTATGAAGTGACAAAAAAATCCTCGTCAGCATGACAAATGTCCAAATTCTGGGAGTTAAACTCCCAAATATAATATATAAAGGATTTATCACCCACTTCCTTCCTCAGATTTTTCTCTTTCTAAGTTTTAAAATTTTAATATTTCCTTCGTCGAATAAAATTTGTCAAAGGAAAAAATGCATTATAAATGTTAATTTTGGTACTATTTTCAAATTCTAGTCTTTTTTAATATTAATGTAACATTTGATGTTTAGAATAGATAAATCATAATAAAAAATATATCAAAATTATTCCTTTTTCGGGCGCGCTTTCTTTTTTGAAAAGTTTTATACGAGGAAGTATAAAACTTTTACTTTTTAAAAGTTTTTAGGACTACAACCCGCTAGAGACTTGGGCACCGGACCAGTTAACCTCTTAATTGTTTCGGGGCTAGTACTCCCCGTGGTTTGCAAAATAAGCACCAAAATCCCCTCTGTTTTCAAAACTTATTTCTAAAGTCCATGTGGTTTCAAAATGCTGCACCCGTGCCCCCTCTGATCATTTTCCGACCATTTTTCCGGCGAAGAAGGGGGCATTGCTGCATATTTACTAAACCACAGGGGGTATTGGTGGTGATATTTATTTCTCGCTTATTTTTTTGTTCTTTTCTATTTTTTCCTTTATTTGATTCTTTTAGTAGTAATAAAGGTTTTTTTTAAAATTATTTTTATAACATTCATAAAATTTAAAGTTATTTTTGTTTGAAAAAATTAACATATAATGTATATGTACTTCTCAAATTAACAATTTTTGTTTTTTCTGAAAAAAGTAAACTTTTTTTTTAGAATTTCAAAAAAATGAGGAATAAAATAAGAAACAAAATAATACAAAAATAAAAATGAATATCTTTTTCGAACATCTCAATTCTAAGGACTTTTTTAGGCTTGTCCATTTTTTTGTATCGGACTTTTTTTGTGTATTTTTATTTTTTATTTTATTTTTCCATATTTTTATTTTTTTATTCTAGGTTTTTTTTTGAACTTTCCAAATAAGTACGTAACAAAAAGTGAAAATGTTTAATTTCAAATCGATGCAATGTATGTTAATTTTTTATTTTTATTTTTTTCAAACACAAAAAATTTTAAAATTTTAAAACATTATAAAAAATTGAAAATAAATTAGAAAAAAAAATCTAGGAATAGAAAAAAAGAAATAGAAAATATTTAAAAAAAGAAAAACACAAATAATAAACGAAAAATAAAAAATGAGCACGAATGCCCCCTATGGTTTGAAAATTATGCGCAAATGCCCCCTCTTCGCCGGAAAATGGCCGGAAAATGATCAGAGGGGGCACGGGTGCAGCATTTTGAAACCACAAGAACTTAAGAAGTAAGTTTTGAAAATAGAGAGGGTATTGGTGCCAATTTTCCAAACCACAGGGGGCACCGGAGCAATTTGACCTAATTGTTTCCTCAGTGTAAATTCATCCCATTGAGGCCCACTACCCACTAAGCCATTTGCTATCTAAGCCCATGTCAAAACGATCTTCGTTTTCAATATTCATAGGGTGATCCTCCTACTCAAGTCAATGTTGAATGGTTATTTCGTATTAGAAATTTATCTAAATAGGACTAAAACATAATGACTTTCCCAATATAGGACCATATTTTTTTATTTTCCAATGTAGGACTTTTGGTCATTATCAAGTAGTCATTATTCAAGTAAATATTCATCATTACTGGACATTATTCCTTCCACTAGGTCATTATTAAGTCTTATTTAGGGAATAAAAAAGTTTAAGCATTACATTGGGAAAGTCATTATGTTTTAGTCCTATTTATTGCAAATTTTACATTCTATTATGACATGTATTTTGAGCAATATTCTGAAAACTGGACCGAACATCAACTCGAACGAGCATTTGGGTCAAGAGTTAACTGGCCGGACCGGGTTGAATCGGATCAACGACTCGGTCAATTGTAATTAAAATAAAAATATTTTTAATATATGAATATTTTTAATAGATTAATATAGATATTCTTACACAGTAAAAGTATTTAAATTTGTATTTTTTCTTCTCCACCTAGTTTTTAATATCATTTTTCATATAGTACTCTTTCACACTTTCAAATTATAATTTTTATAACCTTTATTAATTTTTTAGGATTTTTCGTTTATTGAATCGACTTTTTAGTTTATTGAAATAATAAAAAAATACAAAAAAATAATGTTCATTTCTTTATTATAAAAAAATATTTTGAAAATTCTTAAAATAAGAACCTTACACAAATATAACTCTATTTTTTAAAGAACGCAAATATAATTGTCGTGTTAAAATTTTGAAAGTTTTTTACAAATATACATTAGTTAGGTGTTATCCTAAAATGAAGGTTGTTCTATGAATATATAAAAACATTTATACACATAAAAACAACCAACTCTAGTAGTGCAGCTGGACAAAAATGGTAGTGCTTGGGCTAGAAGTTCAGAGTTTGATTCCTGAAGGTGTAGATTTTTTTAAAATAAAACAAAAGTTACCTTAGACCCGTGAACCGTCCGGGCAGAATCAAGTCGCACGGTTCGACGGGTTTGACGGTTCTCTGCAGGTCAATCCAAAAACGGGTTTTGTTTAAGGACCGGACTGGACACTTGTCTGGGTCACGGTTCAACCGGTTGGACCGGCCGGTCTAGTCCGAGTTCCAAAACACTGATTATGGGGCGTGAGGAATGGTTTCTCTTTCTTTAAAAAAATTATATATAATCAATTAAAATTTAACACACTTCCATCTCAACCAATCAAGATATTGCATTAGGATAAAAATATGCAATACACCTTTTATTTTCACAGTCCAATATTTTGATATTATATCGTGTCAACGTTATATATAGGGGTAAAAATTATATACTAGTACACCTTTTATATATTTTGGTATAAGTTTGATGCTTTACGATTTGTTCCCTTCAACTTTTCTCATTGATTTTGATCTAATTCTATTAAATCTTGATCCGATCTAATCTAATTGTAATTATATTTATATTTATTTTTTATTTGATCTGATTTTATTCTAATAAAAATAAGTAATACGTAATATATTAAAAGAATAAATTGAAGAGAAGAAGTTCTTAATATTATTTAGCTTGATTTCTTTAAATATGAAAGATTGTCAAGGAGGGATGAAAGATTGTCAAGGATGGAGGGAGTACACGTTAAATTAAAAACAAACCCTGAATTTAGTTAGTTGTCAATGAAATTGCTGTTTGGCAAATGTTAAGCAAAATATTTGTCAACATTTTCTTTTCCAATGGGCATTAATAACTATGAAGCATCTTAATTGCGTAGTAATGCCGAGTAGTTTTTAGTTCATTACTTGATCATTATTGTATTTCTTCACTTATTATTGGATAAACTTTCTAACAATAAAATCTATGGTCAAAAACCATAATATCTCCCTCGCTAGAAACGTCAGAAACCAAATCTCTAATGATATAAATCACACTATAAGCGCGCACGTCGTCGACCAAATGAATTATATATATAATCAGCAGCTTGTCATAGGATAAGATTATTGGAAAGTTTAATTTGAAAAATATAATCATCACTTATTTTTGTCATACATTTTTAGTAACAGTTCACCGGTTTAGCATTTGCCTCGCTCGCTGCGCCACATCAGCTTCCTCGCCAATTTGCCTCGCGTGTCTTCAGCCTCCCTCCACGCCAAGCGTGTGAGGCGCGAGGCATCTCCAATTTTTTTTTAAATTTTTTTTAGAAGAAATAAATTTTTTAAAAAAAAGAGTACATCTATATAAAAAAGATAAATGAAATAATTTTTAATAATTAAAATGCATTAAAAAACATAAAAACTGACAAAAACAATGACTTGCCACTGCACGAGATGCCTCTCCACTCACTTGCCACACGCTGACTGGATTATCTTTTATTGGTTGAAATGTGCCACGTCAACGTGTGGCATTCCATTTTGTTACTTGTCATTGCCCGTGCTCTTACTGAACATATTCGTACGTGCTCTCTCAACTCCGAAATGAACCTAGATGGGGAATGTTAGGGGTATCACAACAATTGTTTTTGGTGTACAAATGTTATACGAATATCGTATCGGATAAGGAAGAACTTCAAGCGTTCTTCAAGCACCAAAAAGAAGAGGTAGAGAAAGATGGAAAAATTCCAGCACTTTCAGACTCCAAAGAACAGAGAGAAAAGATTAAGAATAATTTCTTGAATATTGATTAATTGAATGATAATGATACATGATTATATTATGGGGAAAACGAAGATAACGAGGATGGATTTGAGAGTCGTGTAGCACTTTCAGATTGATTATTTTGGTTGTTCAATCCAAAAATCAATGGGATAAAACCCAAATCTTTTGAAAAACAAGTACTCCGTTAAGACGAATTGGTGTGGATTTTCGAATTGGTGTGGATTTTCGAACTATACTTTGGTGCTGCCCCTGTGGAACCCCCGTTAAGACGGGACCACTACTACAAAAAAGAACAAATAAATCGCCCTATTTGCATCGGTTAGCGGGATAAACGATTTAATAGCTAAAAAATGCGCCAACCGCTTACTATTCAAATCGGTTATTCCTAATAATTGATGCAAAAGGGTATTTGCATCGGTTATTAGGAATAATCGATTTAAAAGAGGCTCTTAAATCCAGCCTCTTATACCTTATCCTTACGCGATTTAATTTTTTTAAAAAAAACCTCCTAAGCTTCGCCGTGCTGCTCCATCATTGCCGTCAAACCTCCAAGCTTCGCCGTGCTGCCTCATCCTTGCCGTCGCTGGTCGTGGCCATCCCTTAGTGTTGTGCCGCCAACTCTTCCGTCATCATGTCGTCGCCGTGCTCCTCTACCCTCGTCGTGCCTCGCCTCGTCATGCCGTCGTCGTGCCTCGCCTCACCGTCGCTCGTCTACCCTTGCTCGATTCTCACCGATTCACCGGTCGCTCCCTTCACATTTGCTCGAGTCTCGCCGGCCATCCCTTCACATTTTTAAGGTATTTTTTTTTATTTTTCACTTTAAATCTTTAATTATATTATTATTTATTCATATATTTTTGTATTAGGTGAATATTTTTTTCTCCAAGTGGTAAATCTAATTTTAAATTTATTTCAATGTATTTTCTTTAATTACTATATACTGCGTATTTGAATTGCTTTTGTGTTTATGTTTAAGTTGAAATGTGACATTGCGATATAGATTGCGTATGAAATATAGATTGTTTAATCACTTTTTGTTTGATTCTACATGATCTGAGATGTTATAATATAGAAATAACATATATTGACCGACCTAGATACCCGTTTAAAATTTACTCATTAGGAGTAAATTTTAAATAGATCCCAGTTTGGAGCTGTTCTCGAAATGCTTCTCTCACTTAGGTAGTGAATGTATTTCTTTTTCTTTGTTCTATCATTTTTGGTTTGACGTTTCCTAAATGTGTTCTTCGGGTGCATATGTAACTACATTACACCATGCACTTGGATAACCATTGGGAAACGCTGCCGAAATTTTGATAGATCAAAGAAAATGAAATACACTTACTAGTGAGGGTGACATTTCAAAAATGGGTTAGGATGGAGTAAAAAAGGACCATTTGTATAATGAAGAATTGTTGTTAGATTTTTGTTACATCATAAGAAATAAGATATTGTGTTGCATGTGTTTCTTATACTCCCTTTGTCCCCAATTTGATTGCAATTTTTTTTCTCTTCTCCCGATAATTTTTGTTTGTTTTCGCGATTTAATTAAGTATTTGATAAAATAAAATATTCTTGTCATCTCTTATTTTGTAAAACTTTCGACGTACTTTTTTAATATATAATTTTTACGTTGAGAGATGATTTTCACAATGAAACATGTGAAGTCGGATTTGCGAAATCGAATGGGGGATGAGTTTTTGAATGCTTGTGTGATTTGTGCCGTGGAAAAGGAAACATTCTTAAATATAATGTTACAAATGAAGATATAATTGATCGCTTTCAAAAGATGAAAACTCGAAGAGAACAATTGTAAGATGTATGTTCTATCTATTTATTTGTACCTTATTTTTTAATTTAATTTTAATGGTAAGAAGTATGTTCTATCTATTGAATTGTCTCTTGTTTTTTAACTTTATTTTTTTAACTTTAATTTACTTAATGCCCCCAGTAAAAAAATTTCCTAGATCCGCCGCTGCCTTCAAGTTTATTCCAACTCCTACTAGTTTTTTCAAACTCTTTTCAGTTTTTCCAACTCGTTCCAGTTTCTTCCAACTTCCTTCAGTCTTTTTCAACTCTTTCCAGTTTTTTTAAATTTTTTCGAGTTTCTTCAAACAATGACTAAAAAAATTTACTACCTCCGTTCCAGAGTAATCATTCAGTTTTGACTCTTTGTAGCCAAAATTAATAAATTTTAACCACTAATTAATTAAACATTTTATTAGGTACTGATACAAAAAATACTAGCTTTATTTTATAAAATATTTTCAAAATATTCTTTTATCTAATTAATATAGCATCTAATTTATATTTAATTATAGTTCAAACTTTGAAAGTGATTGACTACCAAAAGTCAAAACTCGACAAAATACTCAGGGATGTAAGTGATTTCTAGGTGTATTTTTCATGTTAATATTATTATTGTGGGTGTTGTTGTAATAATAATAATAATAATAATAATAATTTTTATTATTTTTATTTATCTTGGTAGAATAGAAAAAATGATGTGATCTCACAATATGTTAAAAAAATTTCTTTGTCCTCAAAATTAAATTTAGTTGAAAAATGTCTCTCTATATATAAATAGAGATATTACTTTAATAATCAATGTGTTATATCGGACAATTCAAAGTTAAATAAGAAAAAATGATATGAGACATATGAAATAATTACTTAGAACGAACTATAAAAGATAAGGTAAAAGCCTTTATAATTTTTTTGGAACGACAAATATAAGGATATGTTTTTAGCACAAGGGAGTACAAGCTTAGTAACTAATTAAAAAATGAAATTTTTATCCAAAATTTGTTTTAATAATGTACAGTACTGGTAGTAGTATGATTTTTGTTATGCAATAAAAATAATAATTATTTTTATTTAGATCATTTTTCTAAGACATAAAACAGAACTTATAATCTCCAAATAGTTGTGCACACAACTTTCTTTCATTAAGAATTAGGTAATTGGTAAATGTGTAGAAACTATAACTCGGAATTGTTGTCTTTCACCTTTATTTGGAGATTTTATAATAACATAGCGATTTAGTTTTTTAAAAAAAACTTGTTTTTTGTCTTAACTAAATCATTCTGTTGCATAAGTAGAGAAAAATATAAAGAATGTGAAACTAGTTTTTTAATACAAAATTAACATTATTAGTCCCAAATCATTTTTATTATTGTTTTGTTAGAAAATGCAATGTAGAATTATTTTGTTTGTTTGATAATATTGTTAGATTATATATGTCCATCTTCACTTTCAATTAAGATTCATAAATATTAATTTATTGGCCCCTAAGTTTTGTTACATGGGTTAGTGACTTACAAATTTAAAAACAAAAAGTTATACGATTGATATTGATTTTAAAAAGTAAAAAAATAAGTGTGAGTTATACAAATGTTACTATGAATTGAGAAAAATATAAAATGACTAAAAAATTAAAAAAATAATAGTATAAACTATTAAAATAAAATATGTAATCTCTCAAATATATATAATAATTATTTCAACATTTCTTATTTTTTGTAACTCTTTGCAATTTTATCTAATACTCCGTATTCTTTCAATTTCTTTCAATATTTTATAAATTTTTTCAATTCCTCCCAATATTTTACAATTTCTTTCGATTTCTTCTAACACCTATCATTTTTCATCTATGCCAGGATGGGCCTTCCTCAATCTTCCATTGGCCATTATTTTGTACGGAGTATGTCTAGGTTTGGCAATATATAATCTCTTTCACCAAATCATCTTTGGGCTGGGCATTTGAGTCTGACTTGTCTTGCCAATTGGGCCTAATGTCCTAAGAAATTACAAATAGAAAATAAGCACCAATACTCCATCTGTTTTCAAAATTTAGTTCTAAAGTCTTTGTGGTTTCAAAATATTGCACCCACACCACCTCCGATTATTTTCCGGAGAAGAGGGGACATTGGTGCCTAATTTCTAAACCATAGAGGGCACTCATGCTCATTTCTTATTTTTCATTTATTATTTGGATTTTCCCATTTTTCTAGAAATTTTTTTCTAAATCTCTTTTTAATTTTTTGAATGTTTTAAAAAATTAAAAAATTCTTTGTATTTGAAATGAAAATATAAAAAAATTAACATCCACTACATCTATCTCAAATTAAACATTTTCACTTTTTGTTTTTTAGAATATTTTCTTGGAAAGTTCAAAAAGAAAATCTAGAATTAAAAAATAAAAGTATGAAAAAAAGGAAATGAAAAAATTAAAATATGCCAAAATGAGTCTTATACAAAAAAGTAATTTTTAGAACGCCTAAAAATGACCTTAGAATTGGGATGTCCAAAAAGAACATTCATTTTTATTTTTTGTTTTGTAAAAACAAACTAGTTGAATTTGAAAGAAAAAATAATTTAAACTTAATTACAGCGTGTTTCATTCCAAAAATAATAATATTAAAACATACGGAGTAGTTCGTTCAGTGTTGGACAAAAATTATTAGTAGGACATAACATCAAAACTATATATGCAATGCTGGATAAATCTTGTGAAAAGATTTCCAACGACATATTATTTTTCAAGTCATGACCTACGTTTAAAAAATTATGAATAAAATAGATGTTATAATAGAAAAATTATATTATATTATATTATATTAAAAACTACCGAGTAAATAATTTCACTTCATTTGTTGCTTCTTAGGACACTAGAAATACCCGTGAAATCCCGAAGCTTCAAACTATCTCTTTGGCACATCAACTTTAACTTACCTCACAATTTCAGTGGAAATGGGTTTGAAACCCTGGAGCTTCAAACTGGAGCTTCAAACATTCATTTTTAATATTATAATATATATCTTCTAAAATTAAATTAATTAAATTTAATTATTTAATTATTTAATTATTTAAAAGAATCGAAAAGAAAATAGTTCATTGAAAAAATTACATTCATTAAAAAAAATACTCCATCCATAAATAAATTGCATTCATTAAATAAAAAATTACATTCATTAAATAAAATATTACATCCATAAAAAAACACTACGAACAAATTACGGATTATTTGAGCGACTGAAGATATATTTGATCAAATCCACCGTTAGTGCATTGTGAATCTCTCGGCTTCGAATTTCTTAGCAGTTTCTTCGTTTCTTTTCTTCATCGATTTCTTCGTACATAGGCACCTCCTCGTCCGGTTTGTAATGACAAATCGCAAATTCGTTGTCCTCTATGATCATATTATGAAGAATAATACATGCATACATGATATTCCTCATTTTTGTTTGATAAAAACATTTGGACGGATGATCTTGAATGTGCCACTTAGCCTTCAACACCCGAAGGCTCGTTCAATATCTTTTCTCGCTGCCTCATGAGCTTTTTTGCAGGTCTGGCATTTAAGACCCATTGATTCGGAGAAAGACTTGACAGCGTGGAATAATCTAGATATATTCCATCGGCCAAATAATATCCATGCTTGTAAAGCGTTCCTCTAAGCTCAAAAGACGAGTCGGGTGCGGTCTCATTAATCGAATCGTCAAAAACAGGCGATTGATCAAGAACGTTGATGTCGTTGTTCGAGCCCGCGACACCAAAAAAATGTGCCAAAACCACAAGTTATTTGAAGCAACAACTTCGAGCATGATAGTAGGCTTGGGATGATCACCCCAGGAGAACTCACCATGCAACGCAGTGGGTCATTTTTTCCATTCTCAATGCGTGCAATCAATGCTCCCAAGCATGCCGACAAATTCATTTTTCGCGGCATGCCTTGCCTGTAACTGTTGAATGTTGCTCGCTATAGCTTACGTAAATATCTTTTATGATAAATTCGAATAATAGCTTTAAAAAATTCATAAACACAGGACCTGATGCTCCGAGCCGACATCTTCAAGTATTCGTCGAACACATCAGATGTCGTCCCGTACGCCACCTGACGAAGGGCGGCAGTGCACTTTTGAACACAGCTAAACCTGCGTCACCCTCTCGCATCAAAGCGTTGGCTGAATCAAGGCACCTCGCGTTCAATATCGGCAAGTATGCGTAAAAAGAGAGGATGACTCATCCGAAAACGATTATTAAAATTCTCTTGTGGACAAACACACGGAGTATTGAAGGAGTCGTTGAGAAGTGAAGCGTGCGCAACCGCTCGATCCTAGTTTAAACGTTGTCGTTTGGTTCGGCGTCGGAAGGATCCTGCTTCTTCTTGTTCGCCTTGTTGCCACCATTGATAACAAGTCGTGGCAAAATATAAAAAATGAGAGCTCTCTTTTCACCATCAAATGAAGATGATTCCATTTTTAAAATATTTTGTAGAAATAAATATAATAAATAGAATAATATTTGAAAGAATATTTAATAGAATTATAGAGAGAAGATAGAGAGATGTGTGACAGATAGGTTTGTTATGATTGAATTTATAGGTTTTTTTTATTGAATTTAATTATTTTTTTGTAGTAACGACTCTTGTAGCCATTTGGAGGGGTGGGGAATTGTGCAAGGCAGCATCAAAGTTTTGACGCTGGGGAGGTGACGCCCCTTAATGTCGCCATGGGGAGGGTGTTTAACGCCTGTTGAGCGTCAAAACGAGGTTGACGCTGGGGGACGTCAGCCCCATTTCCACTACTCTTATGTAACTATGTTCACGAAAAAAGACTTGCGCTATCAATCACTTGGAGAGGGGCGTTGTGTCTTCAATACTCACGCCATTGTGTCCTTGCCATGTAGGATCACGCCGGCTGGATAGGGGAGTACTACGCACCGCCTCATAAGGAGGAAAGTAATTATTAGTCGTGCAATGCACGTGTGTGATACTAGTTGTTTTTAGTAGGGGGTACTCCCTCCATCCGGAAATATTCTAATAACTTTCCTTTAGATTTGTTCAGGGCCGGCCCAATAGGGGGACAAGATGTCCGTCCGGGCCGGGCCCAAAAAATTTAGGGGCACAATTTTTTTAAGTATTATATATATATATATATATATATATATATATATATATATATATATATATATATATATATATATATATGTATGTATATAAGCCTAGGCCCAATCCCATGACCCATCCCTTAACTTAGCCCACTCCATGTTATGCTGTAGACCAAAAAAACGAAACGGAAGAAAAGAGTGCAAGTGCCGATCGAAGAAACCAGAAGGCAGAAACGTCAAGGACCGGAGGAAACAAGAGAGCCGAGACTCGCCGCCTCCACCGCCGGACGCCGAGTCGCCGACCTGCACGCCTCCATTCCCTCCACCCTCCAGGTAATTATTCATAGCCTTCCCTTTCCAATTTTGTAATTTTTATTTTTTAAATCTTAATTTTCTTTCATTGTTTCATTTTTTAGATTTAAAATCTAGGGTTAATTATTAGTTTTTAATTTGAAATCTTTTCTAATTTCATTCTTTGAAATAGAATGAATGAATGATTCTATATGTTATTTATATGATTTGGATGAATTGATTTGAATTTGTTATTTATGATAATTATATATTTATATTAAAAAAACTGAAAACCGAAAAAAAAAATTAAAAACTGATTAATTGATGAATTGATATGAATTTATGATTTATAAAAAAATTAAAACTGAAAAAGAAAAAAACAATTTAAAAAAGAAAAATTGACGAATTGATATTAATTTATGATATATTTATTTATTTATGATATATTTTATCATTTATTTTTTTCTTCTAATAATATTGCGTTAATTATAATTTAAATATAATTAGTTTACATATGTGAATTTTTTAGACCATTGAAAATAAGACTTTTAGAGCCTTTTTTCTGTTTCGGCCCAGGCTGATGAATTTTCAGGACCGGCCCTGGATTTGTTCAAAAAAAAATTCTTATTTTTGTCTACTTTTTATAGGTAATTATCAATATTATCCTTCAGCTTTTCTAGTTTTTACAGTATTAGTTTTCCAAATGTTTAAGTAGTGGCGTTTAAAAGTTTTACACTTTCTTCTGCTCCGAAATTGGCGTTCGAAGTCAACATGGCAATAACATCCCTCCATAATTTTTTGAAGAGGAGTGCTAGGGGTACACCATTTGGGGTACCCCATTTGTACACCACCCACTTCTCCACCACCTATTTTTATTTTATTTTTATTTATTTATTTTTTTTAATTTCTTGCCTTTTGTGTATGGACAAGGAAGGGGTGGGGGGACAAATGGGGTACACATTTGGTGTACCCCGCATTTTTCTTTTTTGAACCATTGTTTTTAGTAGGAAAATGCTAGGGGTACACCAAAAGTGTACCCCAAACATCCCCCACCCCCCATCACCACAAAAAAAGACAAGAAAAATTCAAAAAAATAAAAAATAAAAAATAAAAACAATATAAAATGAATAGTAGAAAGGGGAGTGGTGTACATTTGGGGTACACATTTGGTGTACCCCTAGCATATCCCTTTTTAGTATTATGAATAGTAACCTCTATTCGATATAGTCATTTACTCCTTCCGTCTCAAATTAAATTACATGTTTAGTATTTACAGTGTCAAATTTCATTCACTTTCTTTCTTTATTTTCGTTAGTCATTTTATAAAATATAATAGTCATGTCACTATTGGTTTTGTAGGTCTTTTGATATAGTTTTAAATATAAAATTTAATTTTTTTAATTTTACACCATTTTTCATATAAAATGATTTGAAAATAACTTCAATCAAGCATCCTAATCCGAAATAGGTGATTTAAATTGGAGTAGAGGGAATACAATTTAGTACAAATGTACGAGTATGTTCCTACAAACTATTGTCCAGAGAAAAATATTAAAATATGAATAAAACGTAAAAGAAGAATCAAAATGTAACTTTCATATTTTTATCCACAAAAAAGTCTTATAATGTCAATTATGCTAATATGTAATACCAATTTTTTTTGAAATACCGATATAGAAGGTCACATTGTCATTATTTTATAGTCTTATTTTGGAGATAAAAAAAATATGTCACTCTTATTTGTAGTAATTTCTTGTTTTGATATCTTTGATTCTTTGAATTCGAGAGATCATAAAATTTGAATTTTATATCTTCCACAACCGTCGATTATCCCATAATCGGCTACTAGTGTTATCACAAACACATTGGGCTAATAGCATGAGTGTCTCCCGTGATTTACAAAAAGGGCATCAAACCCTCCTCTATTTTCAAAGTCATTTGTAAAGTTCATATGATTTCAATAGAGCACAGATGCCCCCATTACCTATTTTTAAAGCAAAAATGATATTTATGCTCTTTCTTTTCCTCTATCTTGAATTTCCATTGTTTTATTTCCCTTTATCATACAAATATATAAAATAAAATTTACACTCCCCATCTCAAATTAAAAATTTTTAATTATGTATTTTTGAAAACAAAAGATTTTTTTTTAGAGAATGTTACCAAAGAAAATGAAAAATGAAAAATATTATGTACAAATAAAAGAGTGAAACTTGAAAATAGAGAAAAATAAAGGACATAATTATCATTTTATTTCTAAAAATAAGCAAAAGGGGACGTCTGTGCACAATTTAGAACTCATAGGGGTTATACAAATAAATTTTGAAAATATAGGAGGTTTTGGTGCATCTTATGTAAATCACGGGGGGCACCCATGCTATTTTTGTAAGACTAGTCCCTTTCCATTTTTTATTTTTCATCCCGTTTTTTTCTCTTCTTTTTCTTTTCATATTCTTTGAAATCAAACATAATTTCTTTTTCACAAATAAAATGAATGTGTTTTATTATAGCTTGATAATTTAATTGTGTTTTATCAAACTCAATTTTATTATAGCTTGATAATTTTTTTAATATTTTGTGATCAAAGTGTGACACAGTCTTACAAAAAAATCAAACTCTGATAAAAAATTGGAACAAAGGAAAATTGAGTTCATTTTAAAATATAATTTTGATTTATCAAATTTTTATTAAATTAAATTATTTAAAACAATATTTAATTTAAAGTTAAAGCATTGCACAGTTTAACAAAATATCAAACTGTAATAATCTATTTGAGACGTAAAGAGTAAAAGATGTAAAAGCAAAGTTCCTGTCGTTTTAATGAAAAAATTTAAAAAACTAACTTTTTTCTTCTTAATTCTGTGGATCAAATATAATGATAGCACTAAAAAAGGTCAAATGCCCAAAATAGGAGTGTGTTATCTTTTTTCGTGCGTAGGACTTAAATTTAACTTCATGCCTAATTTATCCTCTCTTGCCAATCTTGCAATCAAAACCACTTTTGGAAAAAATGGTCAATTGGTCACCCGGAAACCCCTCTCTCTACTCTCACATTTTTCCTCTCAACCATTACATCGTTTATCTGCAGATCGAAGACGTGCGCAACTGCATGATTTCTGCATGCGCCCTCCGAGAAGAAATTGTTCCACGCAGTGGATGAGCTCTCCGGCAATCTCTCTTTCGATGGGTTTCTCCGTCAAAATATCATCTACGGCGGCGTTCGTGGCTGAGCACACGCATACATCCTTGCCGTATCAGAAGGCTCCAATTAGAGTAGTTCGTTGTGCGTGTTACTTTTGAAGTTCTCGATTTGACTAGAGTTCATGGTTAGATCAGAATTATGGTCTCGGTTTCATTGTTTTTTTTGTAGATCTGAGTTCATTTATGGGAAGAAAAATTGTAGCGTGTGTTGATTCAAAGAAATTTAGTGTGGGCGACGATGGCAATGCCTTCAGATCTTGCTTCAGAGTGATGAATCTACCACCGTGGAAGTAAACGACAAGGGGGAGCAGGGGGTTAGCAGTGATGAATTGAATCTCGGTTGTGCCGCTGTGGCGGATGGTAGTAGTGTTGCGACGCAAGAGGCGGCGTATGGCGATGGTGGTGTGATGGCAGTGCAGTGGCAGAGGGATGGAGTTTATTAGTGTGGTGGTGGATGGTACGTGACAGTGTGTGGCGATGGGGTGTGATGGTTGGCGCCGATTCAATTACCTCCGACGAGGAGGGAGGCGTCGCTGGCAAAGAGTAAAGGTCTCCGAAGTGGATGATGGTGGTGGTGTCACTGGGCTGATGTACCTGTTTCAAGTACAGAGATTTGCCGCTCATCTTTTTTTCATTTCCTTTTGTACAGAGGGTGATGGTGTTTTGGTAGTAGTGTGGATGGCAATGATGGCAGTGTGGTAGTGGTGGTGATGATGATGGCAGTGGTGGCGATGGTAGTGTGGCGAGGGAGACAGTGTGGCTAAGAAGAAGACAATGTGGTAGCAGAAGATGTCAGTGTGGCAGCAATAATGATGTTGATAATGACAGTGTGACAGCTGTGGGATGGTGATGATGGAAGTGTAGCAAGGTTGGTGGTGATAGTGCGAGTGTGGCGGAGAAGGTGGCAGTGTGGCTCAGGTGGTGGGAATGAGGCGGCGGTGTGAGTGTCAATGATGACAATGTGGTCGTGAATGGATACAATGTGACGGTGGTGCAAAGTGGTGGCGAATGGTGACAGTGTGGAGGCACTGGTGGAGGGGGAGAGGCAATGTGGCGGCGGAGGGAGGCAGTGGTGGTGGCATGGGGAGGCAGTGTGGCAGCAGAAGAATGAAGTGCGGTAACCAAAATATAATCAGTATATTCTTAAGAAATCAGAAAAAGGGTATAATGAGAATATTAAATAGATGTCACACTAGATACTGCTATTTATGTACAAAAACACAAAGGAGTGCTAGATAGATAACTTTGCTTACTTTATAGTGCTACGTAAGAACATCTCCCTAAAAGAAAAAAAATAAAATCATCCATTATGCGCATTAGAATTCGCGAGATAATCATTTTAAAGAAAGTAAATCGAACTTAAATCACACATGAATAACAAAGAATGAAACTCGCACATGATATTTACAACAGTCATATGCTTAGCATAGGGCTGGACACGACTCCAGTTCGGAACTAGTATTAGAAGTGCTAGGGTACCAGAATTGTAGGGAAATTTTTGTGTTCCTGTTCTTAATCTTTGGTAACCGAAACTGTAACAAAACCGAAACCAATTAAATTTTTTTATGTCTCTATATTTTTTATGCTTATTCTTAATATGCTTGAGGTTGGTTCACAACATTTACTATAAAAAAGAGTCAATTATATAATATTTTATTTTTCAAAATTTTATTTGAAAAAATTATTTAGAACTGGGTCGAAATTGGAACAGAACCGGAACCGCCCTACCTGATCAGGTTCAGGTTTTACCGGTACAGCCCATTCCGAAACCAGATTGGACCGATCCCATATTTAGTCCTAGCTCGAACTCGAATATTATTAAAAAGAAAAAAGGTTAGGAATACCCCCAAATGTACATGCTCAACCACTCAAGGCGCACCCAGTTTTGGGGTCTCTATCATGCGCATAGAGTCGCAGCTGCTTACTGCAGTCTGCAGTACAGTCATCTACGCCTTCTGTAACAGATCAGACCCCCCCACGGTCGTCGTCGTCTATCTCTTTTTCTCCTGCATTTCCACTGTTCTATCTCCGATCCAAANCCTTGTTAAAAAGAAAAATATTAGGAATACCCAAATGTACATGTTCAACCACTCAAGGCGCACCCAGTTTTTGGGTCTCTATCATGCGCATAGAGTCGCAGCTGCTTACTGCACTCTGCAGTAGAGTCATTTACGCCTTCTGTCGTCGTCTATCTCCCTGCATTTTCACTGTTCTCTCTCGGATCCAAACCCCCCCCACCAGTTGCTTGATTAAGTATGATCACAAGATCAAGTTGTGGGTAGTACCATATCCATCCTCTGTCCTGACACTAGATCTCGTTTTTCTTCTTTTCAAAGATTGGACACTAACTTCCGTGCAGATACATGGTTTGGGGTGTAATCCGGCGGCGCGTGCTTGTCCTGGCGGTGTTTCTGACTTGCGCCGCCTTGCCGCGTCCGGCGGCGCCGCATCCGAACGACGAGCAGTGCTTGACCCATCTGAGTAGGACGTTGCAGGATCCGATGAAGAATTTGCAGAATTGGACCGGAGAGACGTTCGCCAACCCTTGCCAGGACTTCACGTCGTACCTGCAAGGCGCCACCTGCGACAATGGCCGCATCTACAAGCTCTCGCTCCCCAATCTCGATCTGAAAGGCTCCATTTCGCCCTACCTCTCCAATTGCACGAATCTCCAGGCTTTGGATCTCTCCTCCAACTCCCTCACCGGCTCAATTCCGCCGGAGATCCACTCCCTGGTGAACCTCGCCGTCATCAACCTCTCCTCCAACAGCCTCTCCGGCCCGATCCCGCAGCAGCTCGCCCTCTGCGCGTACCTCAACATCGTCGATCTCCACGACAACGACATCTCCGGCGCCATTCCTCCGGAATTCGGCTTTCTAGCGCGGCTCTCCGCCTTTGACGTCGCGAACAACAGATTATCCGGGGAGATCCCGGCGTCGCTGGCTTACCGGAGCGGGAAATTGCACAGAATCAATGCGAGCTCGTATGAGGGGAACAAGGAGCTCTACGGGTACCCGTTACCGCCCAGGAAGAGAAATGGGCTATCCGTTTTAAGTATCGTGGGTATCGGGTTGGGTAGTGGGCTCTTGAGCTTGTTGGTTAGCTTTACCGCTGTTTGTATGTGGCTGAGAGCTAGCGAAAGTAGAACGGTTTCCGATGATGGAAAAATTGATGATTAATTAATTGAATTGTTTCTCATATTTTGCATAATTGCATCTACTTCTTTTTCTTGTAAATTTAAAATTTTGGTTTTCAACTTTCTTGGTAGTTGAATTTCGATTCCTCATTTGAAGGCTAGTCCTCTTCTACGCTAAAATATTGGTGGACAAGAAAATCAAAGACATTAGTATTGACTTACAACTTGTTACAAGCTATTCTAATCATCTCATTTTATTAATGTCTGATCTGATTCTAATTAAATTTAAAGTTCTCTTGATTTGGTGTGATGCGATTCTAATAAAAATAATTAATTAATTTTTTAAATCATATGCCTGGTGTTTTCATCCTTGCCTTGATTACATTGAGATATGTGTATTCCTTAGTCTCCACTTGTGTGTAGTGCTTGGTAGATCCCATATGACAAATGGCAAGAGGCATCTTCTTGTTGTACTTGCCACGGAGCGCTTATTGTATCTCAGTGAAGATTTACCGGGTGCAAATCAGGTCTCGAGGACTAGAAGAACCTCACGCAGGAGACCACCTCTCAAGAGTAAGAGGTAGTGGAGGTTGGTCATGCGCCTTGGTCATCCTGGAACCCTCGATCGACCTCATGGGGCCGATTGTCCGAAAGTTTGTCTCCTAGGGTCTCCTCCTGTCCCTTTAGTCCTTGCCCTATCCATTTGGCTTGACCATGAGTTTGTTGACTGCGGCCCAAGCCTCAATCATAAGCGCCACACACTCCCCTAGTGGCAACATACTCGGGCAAATGGAAGTAACTGTTGAAAAAGACCTTACCCTTCACAACCCCGCTTTTGAGGACTTGATGGCTGAAGCAGGAAGGTCCAAGCACTAAACACATGTGCAAAAGTGATATTTCAACCGTCAAATGGGGGTCGTGTTTCTTAGGAATTATAGCCATCATTTTGCTTCTATGAAGTTGGGGCGTCAAGCAGGTAGCACTTTAGGTATGCTACATCTTCGTTAGGATTATCCCTTTTAGATTCATGTGTTGCTTGCCACAACTCAACCCCTATAAATACTAGAGTTCACTTCATTTTATCCCAATTTCAAGTCCGAGATCACTAATAGGTTTTATTTTTGCCGTGCTCGTTGCTAGCTCTCTATCACAAACCACCACAACCCAGCCACTCTTTGCGGTTTATGTTTTCGATAACACCT